>CALNHX010002938.1:0-163431 GCA_940337035.1 Agriotes lineatus | reverse complement strand
ATGGTCGTCACGACAACTACTTACGAAATAGGAAAGAAAAATGAATAATATTGTAGTAGATAAGGGTGCTACGTCCAAAATTGATTGCCTTTCTGTTAATTTAAATAATCATTTTTGCACTTTGTTTCGGACTGTTTGAATAAGATGATTCTCAAGTAATACTGGCAAGATAGTCGATTTAGTTTCTATTGCTCTGACAGTGTACAGTCAAGATAAGGAGAAAACTAGAATGGGCCCTTTTGGAGTCCCGCCAATCCTGAAATGATTCATTTGGACTACAGAACTTGGCAGCAAATAGAAGGGGAGTTGTGCCGAAATATAGTAAATATAATGTGACCTAAAGAAAGCTTAGAAGAATGTAGGTAATTAATAATAATATTAATGAAATTTGGACATTTCAGTTTTCAGAAGGTCGCCCCGACAAAAACCTTACAAAATCAAAAAGAAAATAAATAATATTGTAGTAGATAAGGGTGCTATGTCCAATATTGATCGTTTTTCTGTTAACTTAAATAATAATTTTTCCACTTTGTTTCAGACTGTTTGAAGAAGACGATTCTCAATTAATACTGGCAAAATAGTCGATTACGTTTTATTGCTCTGGCAGTGTACAGTCAAGCTATAGAGAAAGGTGATATGGGCCCCCTTAGTCCCATCAGTCCTGAAAATGATTTATTTGAACTACAGAACCTGGCAGCAAATAAAAGCGGAGTCGTGGCGTAATATAGTAAATCTAATGTGTCCTAAAGAAAGCTTAGAAGAATGTAGGTAATTTATAATAAATATTAATGAACTTTGGACATTTCAGTTCCCAGTTGGTCGTCACGACAACTACTTACGAAATCGGAAAGAACAATGATTAACATTGTAATAGATAAGGGTGCTACGTCCAAAATTGATTGTCTTTCTGTTAATTTAAATAATAATCTTTTCCACTTTGTTTCAGACTGTTTGAAGAAGACGATTCTCAAGTAATACTGGCAAGATAGTCGATTACGTTTTATTGCTATGGCAGTGTAACAGTCTAGATATAGAGAAAGGTAATATGGGCCCCCTTAGTCCCATCAGTCCTGAAAATGATTTATTTGAACTACAGAACCTGCAGCAAATAAAAGGGGAGTCGTGGCGAAATATAGTAAATATAATGTGACCTAAAGAAAGCTTAGAAGAATGTAGGTAATTAATGATAAATATTAATGAAAGTTGGACATTTGAGTTCTAAGATGGTCGTCACGACAGCTACTTACGTAATCGGAAAGAAAATGAATAATATTGTAGTAGATAAGTGTGCTACGTCCAAAACTGATTGCCTTTCTGTTAATTTAAATAATCATTTTTCCACTTTGTTTCAGACTGTTTGAAGAAGACGATTCTCAAGTAATACTGGCAAGATAGTCGATTTAGTTTTTATTGCTCTGGCAGTGTACAGTCAAAATATAGAGAAAGGTAATATGGGCCCCTTTAGTCCCTTCAGTGCTGAAAAAGATTTATTTCAACAACATAACCTGGCAGCAAATAGAAACGGAGTCGTGCCGAAATTATAGTAAATATAATGTGACCTAAAGAAAGCTTAGAAGAATGTAGGTAATTATAAATAAATACTAATGAAAGTTGGACATTTCAGTTCTAAGATGGTCGTCACGACAACTACTTACGAAATCGGAAAGAAAATGAATAATATTGTAGTAGATAAGGGTGCTACGTCCAAAATTGATTGCCTTTTTGTTAATTTAAATAATAATCATTTTTGCACTTTTGTTTCAGACTGTTTGAAGAAGACGATTTTCAAGTAATACTGGCAAAATTGTCGATTTAGTTTTTATTGCTCTGGCAGTGTACAGTCAAGATAAGAAGAAAAGTAAAATGGGCCCCTTTGGAGTCCCCGCCAATCCTGAGAATGATTCATTTGAACTACAGAACATGGCAGCAAATGGAAGGGGAGTCGTGGCGAAATATAGTAAATATATGTGACCTAAAGAGAGCTTAGAAGAATGTAGGTAATTAATAATAAATATTAATGAAAGTTGGACATTTCAGTTCTCAGATGGTCGTCACGACAACTACTTTCGAAATCGGAAAGGAAAATGAATAACATTGTAGTAGATAAGGGTGCTACTGTCCAAAATTGGTTGTCTTTCTGGTTAATTTAAATAATCATTTTTGCACTTTGTTTTCAGACTGTTTGAAGAAGACGATTCTCAAGTAATACTGGCAAGATAGTCGATTTAGTTTTTATTGCTCTGGCAGTGTGACAGTCAAGATAAGGAGAAAGTAGAATGGACCACTTTGGAGTCCCACCAATCCTGATAATGATAAATTTGAACTTCAGAACTTGGCAGCAAATAGAAGGTGGGGTCGTGGCGAAAATAGTAAATATAATGTGACATAAAGAAAGGTTAGAAGAATGTAATTAATAATAAATATAATGAAATTTGGACATTTCAGTTTTCAGAAGGTCGTCCCGAAAACACCTTATGAAATCAGAGAGAAAATGAATAATATTGTAGTAGATAAGGGTGCTATGTCCAATATTGATCGTTTTTCTCTTAATTTAAATAATAAACTTTTCCACTTTGTTTCAGACTGTTTGAAGAAGACTATTCTCAAGTAATACTGGCAAGATAGTCGATTACGTTTTTATTGACCTGGCAGTGTACAGTCGAGCTATAGAGAAAGGTAATATGGGCCCCTTTGGAGTCCCATCAGTCCTGAAAATGATTTATTTGAACTACAGAACCTGGCAGCAAATAGAAGGGGAGTCGTGGCGAAATATATAAATATAATGTGACCTAAAGAAAGCTTAGAAGAATGTAGGTACTTATTATAAAATATTAATGAAAGTTGGACATTTCAGTTCTCATATGGTCGTCCCCGACAACTACTTACGAAATCGGAAAGAAAATGAATAACATTGTAGTAGGTAAGGGTGCTACTTCCAAAATTGGTTGTTTTTCTGTTAATTTTAATAATGATTTTTACACTTTGTTTCAGACTGTTTGAAGAAGACGATTCCCCCAGTAATACTGATAAGATAGTCGATTTAGTTTCTATTGCTCTGACAGTGTACAGTCAAGATAAGGAGAAAACTAGAATGGTGCCCCTTTGGAGTCCCGTCAATCCTGGTATGATTCATTTGAACTACAGAACTTGGCAGCAAATAGAAGGGGAGTCGTGGCGAAATATAGTAAATATAATGTGAGTTAAAGAAAGCTTAGAAGCATGTAGGTAATTAATAATAAATACTAATGACAGTTGGACATTTCAGTTCTCAGTTTGGTCGTCACGACAACTACTTACGAAATCGGAAAGGAATGAATAACATTGTAGTAGATAAGGTTGCTACGTCCAAAATTGATTGTCTTTCTGTTAATTTAAATAATCATTTTTGCACTTTGTTTCAGACTGTTTGAAGAAGACGATTCTCAAGTAATACTGCAAGATAGTCGATTTAGTTTTTATTGCTCTCTCAGTGTACAGTCAAGATATATAGAAAAGGTAATATGGGCCCCTTTAGTCCCATCAGTCCTGACAATGATTTATTTGAACTACAGAACCTGGCAGCAAATAGAAGGGAAGTCGTGGCGAAATATAGTAAATATAATGTGACCTAAAGAAAGCTTAGAAGAATGTAATTATTAATAATAAATATTAATGAAAGTTGGACATTTTAGTTCTCAGATGGTCGTCACGACAACTACATACGAAATCGATAAGAAAAAGAAAAACATTGTAGTAGATAAGGGTGCTACGTCCAAAATTGATTGTCTTTCTGTTATTTAAATAATCATTTTTGCACTTTGTTTCAGACCGTTTGAAGAAGACGATTCTCAAGTAATACTGGCAAGATAGTCGATTACATTTTATTGCTCTGGCAGTGTACAGTCAAGATATAGAGAAAGGTAATATGGGCCCCCTTAGTCCCATCAGTCCTGAAATGATTTATTTGAACTACAGAACCTGGCAGCAAATAGAAGAAGAGTCGTGGCGAAATAATAGTAAATATAATGTGACCTAAAGAAAGCTTAGAAGAATGTAGGTAATTAATATTAAATATTAATGAAAGTTGGACATTTCAGTTCTCAGTTGGTCGTAACGTCCACTACTTACGAAATCGGAAAGAAAAATGAATAACATTGTAGTAGATAAGAGTGCTACGTCCAAAATTGATTGTTTTCTGTTAATTTTAATAATGATTTTTACACTTTGTTTCAGACTCTTTGAATAAGACGATTCTAAAGTAATACTGGCAAGATAGTCGATTTAGTTTCTATTGCTCTGACAGTGTACAGTCAAGATAACTAGAAAACTAGAATGGGCCCCTTTGGAGTCCCACAAATCCTGAGAATGAAATATTTGAACTACAGAACTTGTTAGCAAATAGAAGGGGAGTCGTGGCGAAATATAGTAAAAATAATGTGACCTAAAGAAAGCTTAGAAGAATGTAGGTAATTAATAATAAATATTAATGAAATTTGGACATTTCAGTTTTCAGAAGGTCGTCCCCGACAACACCTTACGGAATCAGAAAGAAAATTAATAATATTTTAGTAGATAAGGGTGCTATGTCCAATATGATCGTTTTTCTGTTAATTTAAATAATAATTTTTCCACTTTGTTTCAGACTGTTTGAAGAAGACGATTCTTAAGTAATACTTGCAAGATAGTCGATTACGTTTTATTGCTCTGGCAGTGTACAGTCAAGATATAGAGAAAGGTAATATGGGCCCCCTTAGTCCCATCAGTCCTGAAAATGATTTATTTGAACAACGAAATATAGTAAATATAATGTGACCTAAAGAAAGCGTAGAAAAATGTAGGTAATTAATAATAAATATTAATGAAAGTTGGACATTTTAGTTCTAAGATGGTCGTCACGACAACTACTTTCGAAATCGGCAAGAAAATGAATAACATTGTAGTAGATGACGGTGCTACGTCCAAAATTGATTGTCTTTCTGTTAATTTAAATAATCATTTTTGCACTTTGTTTCAGACTGTTTGAAGAAGACAATTCTCTAGTAATACTGGCAAGATAGTCGATTTAGTTTTTATTGCTTTGGCAGTGTACAGTCAAGATATAGAGAAAGGTAATATGGGCCCCTTTAGTCCTTTCAGTCCTGAAAATGATTTATTTGAACTACAGAACCTGGCAGCAAATAGAAGGGGAGTCGTGGGGAAATATAGTAAATATCATCGTGATCATTTACAGCGTTTATATATTCCATCTCTGGATGTACGCCTCCCCAATTTGTCGCCATTTTCTGCGTTCGGTGGTTGATCCCATCCACTGTGTTCCGGCTATTTTGCATATATCGTCTCTCCATCTGGTTCTAGGCCTGCCTCGATCTCTTCTCCCCGTTCTTGGCCTTCATTCGGTCACCTTCTTGCTCCATCTGTTGTCGTCCCTTCTCGTAAAATGTCCCGCCCATTGCCACTTTAGGCTTGCGATTCGTCTTGCCACATCTTCTACTCTAGTTTTATTTCTTATCCATTGATTTTTCTTTCTTTCCTGTAGCTGTACTCCAACCATTGATCTTTCCATTGCTCTCTGGGCCACTTTCATCTTTTTTATTATAGTTTCAGTGAGGGACCACGTCTCAGATGCGTATGTAAGCGTTGGGAGGACGCACTGGTTGAATACTTTTGTTTTGAGATATTGCGGGTACACATTAGATTTAAATACATTCCTTAATTTTCCCTATGCCGACCATCCCAGTTTGATTCTTCGATCAACTTCCGCTGCTTGCGTGTCCGACGCAAAAGTCAGTTTTTGTCCTAAGTATATATATTCTTCTGCTACCTCTAGCAGAATGTCGTTAATTTGGAGGGGTGGTACATTTTCTCTATCTAGACATAATTTTTTGTTTTCGATAGGTTCATTTTTTAGCCCAACCGCTTGTGCTGCTTTCCCGACACCCATTAACATTATTTCCAAGTCTTCAATATTGTGTGTTAGTAAGACAATGTCCGTCAGCGAACCGTAGATTATTGAGGTAATCGCCATTAATGTTGATACCCTTCTCGTCCCAATTCAGAGTTTTGAATACATCCTCTAGAAGATTAGTGAACAGTTGGGTGAGATCGTGTCGCCTTGTCCTGATGCCACGTTTAACATTCACCGGTTTTGTTTTATCGAATGTTTGTATTGTTATGGTTGCATTATTGTATATGTTCTCAATTAATTGGATGAATCGATAATCGTTTCTGCATCTTTTCAGCGCATTAACAAGTGCCCAGATTTCCACTGTATCAAATGCCTTTTCGAAGTCAATAAAGGCAAGGTATAGAGATTGGTTATATTCATATGATTTTTCATGACCTGTCTCACAGTATGGATATGGTCTATGGTACTATACCCCTGTCGAAAACCCGCTTGTTCCGATGGTTGGAATGCGTCCAGACGGTTTGTTATTCTGTTTGTTATGACTTTTGTTAGTAATTTATATACATGCGATAGCAGTGAAATCGGGCGGTAGTTTTTTTAAGTCTCTTTTGTCGCCTTTTTTATATATTAGGATTACATTCGCGTCTTTCCATGCTTTAGGTGTTAACCCTGTGTCTAGGCACTTATTAATAGTGTTACTATATGTTGTAGTAGTGCTTTACCTCCTACTTTTATTAATTCTATTACTATACCGTCCCATCCTGCGGCTTTGTTATTTTTCATACTTTTTAGTGCTATTTCTATTTCTTCCTTGTTAATTGGCGGTATATCCTCGGTGTAGTGTTTGGTCAATGCTGCTCTTTTTCATTGGGACTAATTGGTGGTTCATTAATCTTTCTGGAATATAGATCTTCGTAAAATTTCTCTATGTGCTTGAGGATATCTTCTCGATTATGTATTATGGTTCCATTTTCATCTAGTATACTTGTAATTTCCCTTTTTCCTTCAGCGATTTTCTTCCTAAATACTCTTGGTCCTCTATTTTCTTCGATAGTTTTGGTTATAATTCTTCATTGTATTCTTTTATGTCAGTTCTTACTTGTCTTCTAATACTCTTGTTTATTTCTTATTGTTCTTCTGCTGACATATTTATTTTATCCTTGTTTCGTTTGACTATTAACTTTTTCGTATCTTCGCTGAGTTTTGACGTGTTTCTTCCTTTCGTTTCTTTGGATATCTTGTTTGCAGCACTTGTCATATTACTGGTTAGATATTTGTAAAGATCTTCGATGTTCGACATTTCACTAATTGGTTTATTCGCAAAATTAGTCTCTATAGTATATTTATATGTTTCCATTTGATTCTATATCTCTGTTTGGTCTATTCGTATTCTTTCCGTTCTAATTAGTTTTTTCCTGACTAGTTTTGTATTTAATATTATCCGGGCTCGTACCATTCTGTGGTCACTAATATTGATCCTGTTGAGAACTGTTACATCTTGTACTGTCGTTCTATTGTCTGTGATGATAAAGTGTATCTCGTTCTTTGTTTTCCCCGTCCGGGCTCCGCCACGTCCATTTTCTTTGATGTTTTTTGTTGTAAAATGTGTTCATGGCTTTAATGATGTTCTTCGAGAAATTTATTAGTGTTTGTCCTCTTTCATTTGCGTGTTCCTATTCCATGTTTTCCAACGCATGTCCGTCCCTTTGTTGTCTTCCTAACTTAGCGTTGAAATCGCCCAGTATTATCGTGTAATATGTTTTGTTTTATTTATTTATTTATTTACAGGTTCGGGAAATTAACAGGCAATAGGCCCAATAACAAATTTCCCAGATGAATTAAAAAATTACAATTAAATTAAGGAGAGCGTGAACGCAAAAGTAAACATGATATTAATAATAACCTAATATATATAATAATAATAATAGTACCCAGATTGCCAAACAGAGCAATAAGGAAAAGTTCTTCAATTAAAAGAAAAGAAGTTAATAAATTATAATGTATAATGTTTATTTGCATCGAAAGTATCCAGTTTAATTATTATTTGTGATAATTTTTTTATAATTTACTAAATTAAGAGAGAAGATGTCGAGATCTGTTTTAGTTATTTGTGAGTTTAGTAAAAGTGATAAGCGAGATACAGGGCGAATTCATAGCTGAGTTAGTGTGGTTGAACCGAATTGATAACAGTTGGTCGCTTCTGGTAGATTTTGCAGGAATTCTGAACGAAAAAAGTGATAATAGCGAGCAACAGTTGGTAATATTCATAATTATTTTGTAAATAATTACTAAATCGCATATATTTCTCCTTTTCCCGAGAGGAGTTGGATGAAATTTAAAGTGTGGAAATTTATATAATAAATAATTTGTGAATTTTTTTTGTACTCCTTCTAAAACGGTTGATATGAACTTGATATTGTGGTGACCAGATAACAGATGCATATTCTAAATGACTTCTAACCAAAGAATAAAACAGGATTACAAGTGTTTTTGAAGATTTAAAATGTTTGGTATTTCTAATTAAAATCCTAAACTTTTACTTGCTTTATGAACAATGTTATTATAATGAACGTCAAAAATCATTTTGGTATCAAAAGTTACGCCTAAGTCCCTTACTTCTAATTTTTGCAATAACACAATGTTTATTGACGATATAGTCAAAATCTATTTTATGTCTGTTTCTTGTAAATGTTATTGTAAAACATTTTTCAATGTTAATGTTAATTTATTATCTAAGCAATAGGCATAAAACAAATTGAGATCGGTCTTGAAACATGCGGCAGTCATTTAAACTTTGAATTTTCGCATAAATTTTGCAATCATCTGCATATAAGAGAAATTGTGTTGACTTAAACATTTGCTAATATCGTTAATGAAAATATTAAAAAATAAGGGACCCAGATGCGAACCCTGAGGTACCCCTGAGGTCGCACAATAGAGTTCAGAACGGATCCTTTAACTACAACTAACTGGGAACGTTTAGTTAAGTAAGATATTACCCAACGCAGAAGGTTACCGCAAACACCGATCTGTTGCAATTTTTTAATTAGGATAAGTGATCAATTTTATCAAAAGCTTTGCTAAAATCGGCGTACACTGCATCCACCTGCGTTCTCTCGTCCATTGAGGTAAGTAAAAATTCAGAGTAATCCATTAAGTTTGAGGTAACTGAACGCCCTTTGAAGAAACCATGTTGCTGCGGAATTATTATTTCCCGTATCGAGTTAAAAATTAATTCGTAAATGATTAATTCAAACATTTTACTAAAAGTTGATAATTTTGAAATTGGTCTATAATTTTCGACATTATTTTTATCACCTGATTTATAAATCGGAGTAACATATGCGATTTTCCAAGTGTCCGGAAAGACACCCTCTTCGATCGATTTGTTAAAGATTAGAGATAAGGGTTTACTAATTGTATAGTGACAATTCTTTATAAACGTAACTGGTATATTGTCTGGTCCACAACCTTTATTTGAATCTAGTTTACTTATTAGTGTAGCAATTTTGACTTCCGTGATTTGAATATTATTAAGATTGACATGGGAATAAGAAATTTCATTTGACTTACCTGTATCTGAGCTATGATTATATACTGAGTTAAAAAATGTTGCGAATAAGTTGCTGATCTCGACTCCCTCTGTTGCGATCTCATCTTTGTACCTCATTGAATTGGGGATTCCATCTTTTGATTTTTTGCCGGCTATATATTTCCAAAAAATTTAGAGTTGTTTAGAATTTGATTTTCTGTATTCTCTATATAATTAATGTAAGCTTGACGTAGTAAAGTTTTTATTCTTGTTCTTAAAAATGAAAATTCCCTATAATCAAAAGGAGATTTAGTTTTCTTGTATTTTTTATGAGCGCGATACTTCCTTTGCAGTAAAACAATTATGTCGTGGGTGTACCAACGGGGGTATTGTTTTTCCTTATAACTCTGTGTGGCACGTAAGTATCAATTATAGAATTTATTTCATTGTAAAATAAACTAACACAATCGTTTACATTAAGTCTAGCAAATTTATTATTCCAATCAATTAATTAAATTCATTGTTAATAGCAATGTAATCTGCCCTTTTAAAATTAAATATTTTTCTTTCGCTATTAATTAAAGGAGATGACACGGGAAAGTTAATACTAATTTCAAGAGGAGGATGATGATTATCAATCTTAGATAGAGAAGATAAACATTCAATGACTGATATTGATTCAAAATTACTTAATATTAGATCTAAAGTTCTGCTATTAAAATTTTTTACATTATTGTATTGAAGCAAATTGAGAACAGAAATTGTATCTACAAAATTGATTGAATTATTATCGTACGTTTTTTGAGGTATTAAGTAATATTTATTAATTTGACTGGACCATTTTAAGTGCGGCAAATTGAAATCTCCACATATAAAAAATTTCTCATCATAATGGCCATTTATTATGTTCGTAGCATTTGAAAGAAAACACAAAAGAGCATCCGTATCACCAGGGGGAAGATATACACAGCAAAAATGTATTTTTATTTTAGCACCTGCACTGTTTGTGCGATAAACGGTTACCCAAATATCTTCGGCATCACTCCTCCATTGAACATTTTCAAAGCAATGTAGTTTCCGATTAACTGCTATAAAAACACCACCCCCGTCTTTTTTACTTGTTGTAGTAGATGACCTATCCCTTCGTAAAACTATATAATCATTATTAATGAACTCCCTGTCGTAAACTGAATTGTTAAGATTGGATTCTGTAATGCATATTATGTCGTATACAGAATTTGATGTATTTACATAAAAATCAGTTGCTTTTGTCCGTAAACCTCGTACATTCTGATAATAAACCGACAGTTCCATAAAAATAAACTTTATAATATTAACAATGCAATAAAGTTAAAGAATACAAACTAAAAAGAGACCTTACATTTTATCTATGTCTGCAAGCGACGCGATATGGAGCACTTTTGAAGTATCGGTTTTCCTAGCGTAAAATTTGGCGTTTTTAACCCATGCGTAGGCGTAGCACTTTCAGTGATAGCTTTGTCTAAGTCCTCATATAGTTGTTCTATTTCGTGATCTGGGTGTGTAGATGTAGGTGCGTATACCTGGATGATCTTCAGGTAGTATCTATTAGATATTTTCATTGTTAGGTAGATTATTCTTGATGATATACCTACCACAGAGCAAATGTATTTAACCATCCTTTTATGTACTAGGATTTCGACACCATTATTGTTATCATTTCCTTCTTCCTCTCCTTTATAATATAACACATTCCTTGTTCTCAGGGTCAGGAAGTCTTCTCCTTTTCTTCTCACCTCGCTCACTCCAAGACAGTCCCACTAAATATTCTGTAATTCTTCCTCCAGATGTACTAGTCTGTCTTCCGAACAGAGTGATCTTGTATTCAATGTTCCGATGTTTAGTTTTGTGCAGTTTTTAGAATTGTCATTTCTCCATTTCGAATTTTTGTTTCCACCAGAATCCCTGAGGCTGACCGTGTAGCCGGTGTGGGAGTGTGGGTGATTGACCCTACCCACCTGGGGTATTCCAGTTTTGAAATTCGTATTCATGTTCATTGGGGGTTATTTACCATTAAATGCCACGCTTGCTAGGCGGGTTGGCGAGTTTTGGTATGGATTGGTAAGGATTGGACGGTTTGGACTTGGTTTACCCCCGGATCTGGAGGAGAGAAAAAACCAAAGCTCGCGTGGGCAGGGTCGCTTCCCTGAAGTAGACCTATCCTTTACCGGGACCGTAGAGAAGTTTCTACCCGCTACCCGAGTAAATATAGTAAATATAATGTGACCTAAAGAAAGCTTAGAAGAATGTAGGTAATTAATAATAATTATTAATGAAAGTTGGACATTTTAGTTCTAAGATGGTCGTCACGACAACTACTTTCGAAATCGGTAAGAAAATGAATAACATTGTAGTAGATGACAGTGCTACGTCCAAAATTGATTGTCTTTCTGTTAATTTAAATAATCATTTTTTCACTTTGTTTCAGACTGTTTGAAGAAGACGATTCTCCAGTAATACTGGCAAGATAGTCGATTTAGTTTTTATTGCTCTGGCAGTGTACAGTCAAGATATAGAGAAAGGTAATATGGGCCCCTTTAGTCCTTTCAGTCCTGAAAATTATTTATTTGAACTACAGAACCTGGCAGCAAATAGAAGGGGAGTCGTGGGGAAATATAGTAAATATAATGTGACCTAAAGAAAGCTTAGAAGAAAGTAGGTAATTAATAATAATTATTAATGAAAGTTGGACATTGTAGTTCTAAGATGGTCGTCACGACAACTACTTTCGAAATCGGAAAGAAAATGAATAACATTGTAGTAGATGACGGTGCTACGTCCAAAATTGATTGTCTTTCTGTTAATTTAAATAATCATTTTTGCACTTTGTTTCAGACTGTTTGAAGAAGACGATTCTCAAGTAATACTGGCAAGATAGTCGATTTAGTTGCCTGCAATACTGTTAATTTAATTTTCTTTCCTTACCTATATTTTGTGTGTGTTAGAAACACTTTTTTGATCTCCTTTATTGCTGTACGACGTATTTGCATTTGTTTCAAATTGTAATTAATGAATATAGTTGATGCATTGAATGAGGTTACATCTGCTGAGCCTGAAACTATTGTATTTAGTAGCACTGATCATTATAATACATTTTTGTCGGACTTTAATGGTGGTAAGGGGGGACTTAGTCTATTCCACGCGAATATAAGAAGTATGGTAAAGAATGCAGATTCTCTTTTAGTTTACTTAAGTGACTTGCGTGACTTTGATGTAATTGTTCTTTCGGAGACCTGGAAAATAACTAATATTAATTCAGTCAGGCTACCAAATTACTTAACATACTACACTGAAGGTAACTTTAATCAAAACGATGGTTTAATCATTTACGTTAGTAACAAAATTACTGTTGAGTCAGTTCAGAAACACAAGTTTTCAGATAATACCTTTTTGAGATTGACTCTTCAGCTTAATGGGTGCAGGTATGGCATTACTGGCGTTTATAGGGTTAACGCAAGTAATGAAATCATGTTCACTAATGAGTTGATCAGTTTATTGGAAACTGTTAATGAAAATATTGAAATTTTTATTGGCGATATTAATATCAACATTATTGATCCTAACCAAGCTGGAGCGTATTACTTGAGTGCGTTGGCAGGACAAGGATTCAAATCTTTAATTAATAAGCCTACTCGAGTATCGAACAACTCTAGTACATGCATTGATCATATATTTTTTAAATGTAATAACTATAATACGCGCAAAATGTCCTTTTTTGGAGGCATTTTAGAAGCTAGTATTACTGATCACTATCCAATTGTTTTTCACCTAAATTTGAATGGCAATCTAGTAAATGAAGGTGAGAAAGAGAATTTTATTAAGAAAAATACAATTGATTATCATAAAACTTTCCAATATTCTTTCACATATTATATGGGATGACTTTTTTGATTGTGCTGATGACGTTGATTTGTCCACTAATAAATTTTTAGATTTTTTATCAAATTCTATCAACGAATGTACTAATGAAACAAAGGTAAAAATTACTTCTAAAAATAGGAAAATTAAGCCATGGATAACATCTGCCTTAGTCATCTCCATTAGAAAGCGTGACTCTCTAAAACAAAAAGTTACCAAAAACCCAAATAACTTAGATTATTTATACTCTTATAGAACTTATAGGAATTCTCTTACTCACCTAATACGCGTTGCCAAAGATAAATATTATTATGACAAAATTAATGATGCCGGATGTAATTCTCAGAAAATTTGGTCTGTTATTAAAGAAGCCACCAACGAACATCCAAATGATACCAGTAATATTATATTAAAAAATGGTGCTAATCAAACAATTACTGATCCAAATGCCATTGCTAACGCACTTAACGAGCATTTTAGTACGATTGGTAGCACCCTGGCTTCCAGAATTATCGCAGAAGACAACCTTAGTAAGACTGATCACGATCTACCATTGCCGCATAGTAAAAACTCAATGTTGTTGGAACCAATTTCTGAAGAAGAACTTGACAGATATATCGCTAAAATTAGAAACAGGTCTGCACAAGGTATTGATCATATTCATTCTTACACAATAAAAGCTATCAAACAGTATATTTTACAACCGTTATGTTTCCTATTTAATCTAGTATTTGAAAAAGGTATTTTTCCTAGTAACTTTAAATCATCTATAATTACTCCTATTTTTAAATCTGGAGATAGAACATGTGTTAACAATTACAGACCGATTTCTTTAACTACTCATTTCTCTAAACTTTTGGAAAAATGTATTCAAAAAAGAATTATTGATTTTTTAGAACATAACAAAATAATAAGCGACAGGCAATTTGGTTTTAGAGGGAACCTGAGCACCGATCATGCTCTTTTTTACCTAACCAATAAGATTAATCGTAATCTAGATGGAAGTGTCAAACAGGCTGCTGTCTTCCTGGACTTGTGCAAGGCGTTTGATACGGTCTGCCACAAACGGTTACTAGAGAAGCTTTACAATTATGGGATTAGAGGCGTACCATATCGCTTGCTTCAGACCTATCTTGCTGATAGATGGCAGTGCGTTAAAATTAAAAATGTCATGAGTAGCTTCAAACAAATTGACTACGGAGTCCCCCAAGGAACTGTTTTGGGACCTATCCTATTTTTAGTCTATATCAACGATTTAGTCAACGTTCCTGTACAAGGTGAATTTGTTTTGTTCGCCGATGACACTGTTATTTTGTTTGAAGGTAATGACTGGCACGATGTCCAAATGAAAGTTGAAGGGGGCTTAGCAAGTATTAACAGATGGCTCAGTCAGAATCTACTCACTTTAAATCTAGACAAAACAAAATTTATTACATTTAGTGCCACTGTATCTGGACAACCTAATTTTGTAAATATAGTTTCTCACAAAACAAACTGCGCGAGACGAGATGATTGTGATTGTAAAGTGATAAGCAAAGTTGAAAAAATTAAATACCTAGGTATTATGATCGACCAACATCTCCGATGGCACGACCATGTTAACTTTATCGCTCGTAAAGTGAGATACTGTATTTACAAGTTCTATTTGCTACGAAATGTACTCTCTAGAATTAACTTAAGAATGGTTTACTTTTCTTTTGTAGAATCTATTTTACGATATGGTATCATCGTTTGGGGAGGTACTTTTTACTCTACAATACTGCCTGCTGTAAACGTACAAAAGTTTGTACTTAAAGTGATGCTACGGAAAAGTATGCTATTTCCTTCTGATCGCTTATTTAACGAGGCCAGGGTTCTACCATTACGCCTCCTGTATTCAAAAAGTGTATTATTGTTTTTCTATAAAAATCCTGCAATGAAAACTTGTTTAGAACATGATTACAACACTAGATTTCGTCAGCAACAAAAAGCTGTTTCCATTCGATTTCACTTAACTTTAACCCAAAGATTTATACAGTATGGCTATTAATTTATAGTACTGAAAATTTCAAACTTTTTTCGCTTAAAATAATAGGTAATAATAAATTAACACTTAAGTATTAGCTTTACGAATAGCATGTTCTAAGTGCGCTCCATTACGTTGGATGCACAGTTCGTATCGTTTTTGCATATTTGTGGCCATATCCAGTTATCCACAATACACATTCGAGATTTTCATTGGTATCCACTGTTTTTTTCTTCCAGCTTTACCTTTTCCGTGTTGTAGCACACTTCCAGTTCTTCTAAATTTGGTTATAATGTTCAGCACAATAGCATTACTTGGTGCCTGTTTATTGAAATGCTCCAAAAATTGTTCGCGGATGAATTTAATGCTTGGATCATTTTCTCCACCTAAACCGTATGAGTGAAAATAGTGCTCAACTAAAAAGACTTTTCTTTATTAGATAACATTATTTACGAACTCGCAAACATATTAGTACATCTAAACCAAACCAAACGTCAATGTTTATGTCAAATAACAGTGTCAATTATTAGAGGTTTAAGCAAAAGTGGGCCTACCATTTCAGTACTGTAAATTAATAGCCATACTGTATCTTATTTTGGGCCAAAATTGTATAACTTATTACCTTTAGCATTCAACTCAATCAACAATGTACACCTGTATTCTAAAAGAGTTACTGACTTTTTGTGGCTTAATATTGCGCGCTTTAAAAACATTTTAGACTAAGCCTTTACTCAACCGTCATAAGTATAAACAGTGCTATTGCTAGAATGTATGTGCTCTTGCTCAGAAGTGTACCCTTTTTGTGAGTACAACAGGCTCCCATTACACAAGCTGGCTTAGATTGGGAGTCTGTTGTGTCGAAATTCTGCTACTCTCTATTGCTTTTTGTATATCCTTGTTACATTCTCGTAACGTATAACTTTTTTTTTTGTTATCTTTTGTATTATATATCTGTAACATATTATATATTTGTAACATTTGTAACATCTTACAGATAAACATTTATCCTATCTATCTTATCTCTCTAGTTTTTATTGCTCCGGCAGTGTACAGTCAAGATATAGAGAAAGGTAATATGGGCCCCTTTAGTCCTTTCAGTCCTGAAAATTATTTATTTGAACTACAGAACCTGGCAGCAAATAGAAGGGGAGTCGTGGGGAAATATAGTAAATATAATGTGACCTAAAGAAAGCTTAGAACAATGTAGGTAATTAATAATAATTATTAATGAAAGTTGGACATTGTAGTTCTAAGATGGTCGTCACGACAACTACTTTCGAAATCGGAAAGAAAATGAATAACATTGTAGTAGATGACGGTGCTACGTCCAAAACTGATTGTTTTTCTGTTCATTTTAATAATGATTTTTGCACTTTGTTTCAGACTGTTTGAAGATGACGATTCTCAAGTAATACTGGCAAGATAGTCGATTTAGTTTCTATTGCTCTGGCATTGTACAGTGAAGATAAGGAAAAAAGTAGAATGGGCCACTTTGGAGTCCCACCAATCCTGAGAATGATATATTTGAACTACAGAACTTGGCAGCAAATAGAAGGGGGGTCGTGGCGAAATATAGTAAATATAATGTGACCTAAAGAAAGCTTAGAAGAATGTAATTAATAAAAAATATTAATGAAATTTGGACATTTCAGTCTTCAGGAGGTCGTCCAGACAACACCTTACGAAATCATAAAGAAAATGAATAATATTGTATCAGATAAGGGTGCTACGTCCAAAATTGATCGTTTTTCTGTTAATTTAAATAATGATTTTTGCACTTTGTTTCAGACTATTTGAAGAAGGCGATTCTCAAGTAATACTGGCAAGATAGTCGATTTAGTTATTATTGCTCTGGCAGTGTACAGACAAGATATAGAGAAAGGTAATATGGGCCCCTTTAGTCCCTTCAGTCCTGAAAATGATTTATTCGAACCTCAGAACCTGGCAGCAAATAGAAGGGGAGTCGTGGCGAAATAGAGTAAATATAATGTGACCTAAAGAAAGCTTAGAAGAATGTAGGTAATTAAAAATAAATATTAATGAAAGTTGGACATTTCAGTTCTCAGATGGTCGTCACGACAACTACTTACGAAATCGAAAAGAAAATGAATAACATGGTAGTAGATGACGGTGCTACGTCCAAAACTGATTGTTTTTCTGTTCATTTTAATAATGATTTTTGCACTTTGTTTCAGACTGTTTGAAGATGACGATTCTCAAGTAATACTGGCAAGATAGTCGATTTAGTTTCTATTGCTCTGGCATTGTACAGTGAAGATAAGGAAAAAAGTAGAATGGGCCACTTTGGAGTCCCACCAATCCTGAGAATGATATATTTGAACTACAGAACTTGGCAGCAAATAGAAGGGGGGTCGTGGCGAAATATAGTAAATATAATGTGACCTAAAGAAAGCTTAGAAGAATGTAATTAATAAAAAATATTAATGAAATTTGGACATTTCAGTCTTCAGGAGGTCGTCCAGACAACACCTTACGAAATCATAAAGAAAATGAATAATATTGTATCAGATAAGGGTGCTACGTCCAAAATTGATCGTTTTTCTGTTAATTTAAATAATTATTTTTGCACTTTGTTTCAGACTATTTGAAGAAGGCGATTCTCAAGTAATACTGGCAAGATAGTCGATTTAGTTATTATTGCTCTGGCAGTGTACAGACAAGATATAGAGAAAGGTAATATGGGCCCCTTTAGTCCCTTCAGTCCTGAAAATGATTTATTCGAACCTCAGAACCTGGCAGCAAATAGAAGGGGAGTCGTGGCGAAATAGAGTAAATATAATGTGACCTAAAGAAAGCTTAGAAGAATGTAGGTAATTAAAAATAAATATTAATGAAAGTTGGACATTTCAGTTCTCAGATGGTCGTCACGACAACTACTTACGAAATCGAAAAGAAAATGAATAACATGGTAGTAGATAAGGGTGATACGTCCAAAATTGATTGTCTTTCTGTTAATTTAAATAATCATTTTTGCAGTTTGTTTCAGACTGTTTGAAGAAGACGATTCTCAAGTAATACTGGCAAGATAGTCGATTTAGTTTTTATTGCTCTGGCAGTGTTCAGACAAGATATAGAAAAAGGTAATATGGGCCCCCTTAGTCCCATCAGTCCTGAAAATGATTTATTTGAACCTCAGAACCTGGCAGCAAATAGAAGGGGAGTCGTGGCAAAATATAGTAAATATAATGTGACCTAAAGAAAGCTTAGAAGAATGTAGGTAATTAATAATAAATATTAATGAAAGTTAGACATTTCAGTTCTCAGATGGTCGTCACGACAACTACTTACGAAATCGAAAAGAAAATGAAAAACATTGTAGTAGATAAAGGTGCTACGTCCAAAATTGATTGTCTTTCTGTTAATTTAAATAATCATTTATGCACTTTGTTTCAGACTGTTTGAAGAAGACGATTCTCAAGTAATACTGCCAAGATAGTCGATTTAGTTTTTATTGCTCTGGCAGTGTACAGTCAAGATATAGAGAAAAGTAATATGGGCCCCTTTAGTCCGTTCAGTCCTGAAAATGATTTATTTGAACTACAGAACCTGGCAGCAAAAAGAAGGGGAATCGTGGCAAAATATAGTAAATATAATGTGACCTAAGAAAAGCTTAGAAGAATGTACGTAATTAATAATAAATATTAATGAAAGTTGGACATTTTAGTTATATGATGGTCGTCACGACAACTACTTACGAAATCGGTAAGGAAATGAATAATATTATAGTAGATAAGGCTGCTACGTCCAAAATTGATTGCCTTTCTGTTAATTTAAATAATCATTTTTGCACTTTGTTTCAGACTGTTTGTAGAAGACGATTCTCAAGTAATACTGGCAAGATAGTCGATTTCGTTTTACTGCTGAAGCAGTGTACAGTCAAGATAAGGAGAAAACTAGAATGGGCCCCTTTGGAGTCCCGCCAATCCTGAGAATGATTCATTTGAACTACCGAACTTGGCAGCAAATAGAAGGGGAGTCGCGGCGAAATATAGTAAATATAATGTGACCTAAAGAAAGCTTAGAAAAATGTAGGTAATTAATAATAAATATTAATGAAATTTAGACATTTCAGTTTGCAGAAGGTCGTCCCGACAACACTTTCGAAATCAGAAAGAAAATGAATAATTTTGTATTAGATAAGAGTGCTACGTCCAAAATTGTAATAGTAAATATAATGTGACCTAAAGAAAGCTTAGAAGAATGTAGATAATTAATAATAATTATTAATGAAAGTTGGACATTTTAGTTCTAAGATGGTCGTCACGACAACTACTTTAGAAATCGGAAAGAAAATGAATAACATTGTAGTAGATGAGGGTGTTAAGTCCAAAAGTGATCGTTTTTCTGTTAATTTAAATAATGATTTTTGCACTTTGTTTCAGACTGTTTGAAGAAGACGATTCTCAAGTAATACTGGCGAGATAGTCGATTTTGTTTTTATTGATCTGGCAGTGTACAGTCGAGATATAGAGAAAGGTAATATGGGCCCCTTTGGAGTCCCATCTGTCCTGAAAATTATTTATTTGAACTACAGAACCTGGCAGCAAATAGAAGGGGAGTCGTGGCGAAATATAGTAAATATAATGTGACCTAAAGAAAGCTTAGAAGAATGTAGGTAATTAATATTAAATATTAATGAAAGTTGGACATTTCAATTCTCAGAAGGTCGTCCCGACAACTACTTACGAAATCGGAAAGAAAATGAATAACATTGTAGTAGATAAGGGTGCTACGTCCAAAATTGATTGTTTTTCTGTTCATTTTAATAATGATTTTTGCACTTTGTTTCTCACTGTTTGAAGATGACGATTCTCAAGTAATACTGGCAAGATAGTCGATTTAGTTTCTATTGCTCTGGCAGTGTACAGTCAAGATAAGGAGAAAACTAGAATGGGGCCCTTTGGAGTCCCACCAATCCTGAGAATGATTTATTTGAATTACACAACTTCGCAGCAAATAGAAGAGGAGTCGTGGCGAAATACAGTAAATATAATGTGACCTAAAGAAAGCTTAGAAAAAGGTAATTAATATTAAATATTAATGAAATTTGGACATTTCAGTTTTCAGAAGGTCGTCCTGAGAACTACTTGCGAAATCGGAAAAAAAATGAATAATATTGTAGTAGATAAGGGTGCTACTTCCAAAATTCATTGTTTTTCTGTTAATTTAAATAATGATTTTTGCACTTTGTTCCAGACTGTTTGAAGAAGACGATTCTCAAGTAATACTGGCAAGATAGTCGATTTCGTTTTACTGCTCAAGCAGTGTACAGTCAAGACAAATAGAAAGGTAGGACGAGCCCCTTTAGAGTCCCACCAGTCCTGAAAATGATTTATCTGAACTACAAACCTTGGCAGCAAATAAAAAGGGAGTCGTGGCGAAATATAGTAAACATAATGTGGCCTAAACAAAGCTTAGAAGAATGTAATTAATACTAAATATTAATGAAATTTGGACATTTCAGTTTTCAGAAGGTCGTCCTGACAACTACTTACGAAATCGAAAAGAAAATGAAAAACATTGTAGTAGATAAAGGTGCTACGTCCAAAATTGATTGTCTTTCTGTTAATTTAAATAATCATTTATGCACTTTGTTTCAGACTGTTTGAAGAAGACGATTCTCAAGTAATACTGCCAAGATAGTCGATTTAGTTTTTATTGCTCTGGCAGTGTACAGTCAAGATATGGAGAAAAGTAATATGGGCCCCTTTAGTCCGTTCAGTCCTGAAAATGATTTATTTGAACTACAGAACCTGGCAGCAAAAAGAAGGGGAATCGTGGCAAAATATAGTAAATATAATGTGACCTAAGAAAAGCTTAGAAGAATGTACGTAATTAATAATAAATATTAATGAAAGTTGGACATTTTAGTTATATGATGGTCGTCACGACAACTACTTACGAAATCGGTAAGGAAATGAATAATATTATAGTAGATAAGGCTGCTACGTCCAAAATTGATTGCCTTTCTGTTAATTTAAATAATCATTTTTGCACTTTGTTTCAGACTGTTTGTAGAAGACGATTCTCAAGTAATACTGGCAAGATAGTCGATTTCGTTTTACTGCTGAAGCAGTGTACAGTCAAGATAAGGAGAAAACTAGAATGGGCCCCTTTGGAGTCCCGCCAATCCTGAGAATGATTCATTTGAACTACCGAACTTGGCAGCAAATAGAAGGGGAGTCGCGGCGAAATATAGTAAATATAATGTGACCTAAAGAAAGCTTAGAAAAATGTAGGTAATTAATAATAAATATTAATGAAATTTAGACATTTCAGTTTGCAGAAGGTCGTCCCGACAACACTTTCGAAATCAGAAAGAAAATGAATAATTTTGTATTAGATAAGAGTGCTACGTCCAAAATTGATGGTTTTTCTGTTAAATTAAAAAATAATTTTTTCACTTTGTTTCAGACTGTTTGAAGAAGACGATTCTCAGGTAATACTGGCAAGATAGTCGATTAGGTTTTTATTGGTCTGGCAGTGCACAGTCAAGATATATAGAAAGGTAATATGGGCCCCTTTAGTACCATCAGTCTTGAAAATGATTTATTTGAACTACAGAACCTGGCAGCAAATAGAAAGGGAACCGTGGCGAAATATAGTAAATATAATGTGACCTAAAGAAAGCTTAGAAGAATGTAATTAATAATAAATATTAAAGAAATTTGGACATTTCAGTTTTCAGAAGGTCGTCCCGACAACACTTTACGAAATCAGAAAGAAAATGAATAATATTGTATTAGATAAGCGTGCTACGTCCAAAATTGATCGTTAAGGTAATATGGGCCCTTTTAGTCCCATCAGTCATGAAAATGATTTATTTGAACAACAGAACCTGGCAGCAAATAGTAGGGGAGTCGTGGCGAAATATAGTAAATATAATGTGACCTAAAGAAAGCTTAGAAGAATGTAGGTAATTAATAATAATTATTAATGAAAGTTGGACATTTTAGTTCTAAGATGGTCGTCACGACAACTACTTTAGAAATCGGAAAGAAAATGAATAACATTGTAGTAGATGAGGGTGTTAAGTCCAAAAGTGATCGTTTTTCTGTTAATTTAAATAATGATTTTTGCACTTTGTTTCAGACTGTTTGAAGAAGACGATTCTCAAGTAATACTGGCGAGATAGTCGATTTTGTTTTTATTGATCTGGCAGTGTACAGTCGAGATATAGAGAAAGGTAATATGGGCCCCTTTGGAGTCCCATCTGTCCTGAAAATTATTTATTTGAACTACAGAACCTGGCAGCAAATAGAAGGGGAGTCGTGGCGAAATATAGTAAATATAATGTGACCTAAAGAAAGCTTAGAAGAATGTAGGTAATTAATATTAAATATTAATGAAAGTTGGACATTTCAATTCTCAGAAGGTCGTCCCGACAACTACTTACGAAATCGGAAAGAAAATGAATAACATTGTAGTAGATAAGGGTGCTACGTCCAAAATTGATTGTTTTTCTGTTCATTTTAATAATGATTTTTGCACTTTGTTTCTCACTGTTTGAAGATGACGATTCTCAAGTAATACTGGCAAGATAGTCGATTTAGTTTCTATTGCTCTGGCAGTGTACAGTCAAGATAAGGAGAAAACTAGAATGGGGCCCTTTGGAGTCCCACCAATCCTGAGAATGATTTATTTGAATTACACAACTTCGCAGCAAATAGAAGAGGAGTCGTGGCGAAATACAGTAAATATAATGTGACCTAAAGAAAGCTTAGAAAAAGGTAATTAATATTAAATATTAATGAAATTTGGACATTTCAGTTTTCAGAAGGTCGTCCTGAGAACTACTTGCGAAATCGGAAAAAAAATGAATAATATTGTAGTAGATAAGGGTGCTACTTCCAAAATTCATTGTTTTTCTGTTAATTTAAATAATGATTTTTGCACTTTGTTCCAGACTGTTTGAAGAAGACGATTCTCAAGTAATACTGGCAAGATAGTCGATTTCGTTTTACTGCTCAAGCAGTGTACAGTCAAGACAAATAGAAAGGTAGGACGAGCCCCTTTAGAGTCCCACCAGTCCTGAAAATGATTTATCTGAACTACAAACCTTGGCAGCAAATAAAAAGGGAGTCGTGGCGAAATATAGTAAACATAATGTGGCCTAAACAAAGCTTAGAAGAATGTAATTAATACTAAATATTAATGAAATTTGGACATTTCAGTTTTCAGAAGGTCGTCCTGACAACTACTTACGAAATCGGAAAAAAATGAATAATATTGTAGTAGATAAGGGTGCTACGTCCAAAATTCATTGTTTTTCTGTTAATTTAAATAATGATTTTTGCACTTTGTTCCAGACTGTTTGAAGAAGACGATTCTCAAGTAATACTGGCAAGATAGTCGATTTCGTTTTCCTGCTCAGGCAGTGTACAGTCAAGATAAAGAGAAAAGTAAAATGGGCTCCTTCGGAGTCCCACAAGTCCTGAAAATGATTTATTTGAACTACAGGCCTTGGCTGCAAATAGAAGGGGAGTCGTGGCGAAATATAGTAAATATAATGTGATCTAAACAAAGCTTAGAAGAATGTAATTAATACTAAATATTAATGAAATTTGGACATTTCAGTTTTCAGAAGGTCGTCCTGACAACTTCTTACGAAATCGGAAAAAAATGAATAATATTGTAGTAGATAAGGGTGCTACGTCCAAAATTCATTGTTTTTCTGTTAATTTAAATAATGATTTTTGCACTTTGTTCCAGACTGTTTGAAGAAGACGATTCTCAAGTAATACTGGCAAGATAGTCGATTTCGTTTTACTGCTCAAGCAGTGTGCAGTCAAGACAAAGAGAAAGGTAGGACGAGCCCCTTTAGAGTCCCACCAGTCCTGAAAATGATTTATCTGAACTACAAACCTTGGCAGCAAATAAAAAGGGAGTCGTGGCGAAATATAGTAAACATAATGTGGCCTAAACAAAGCTTAGAAGAATGTAATTAATACTAAATATTAATGAAATTTGGATATTTCAGTTTTCAGAAGGTCGTCCTGACAACTACTTACGAAATCGGAAAAAAATTAATAATATTGTAGTAGATAAGGGTGCTACGTCCAAAATTCATTGTATTTCTGTTAATTTAAATAATGATTTTTGCACTTTGTTCCAGACTGTTTGAAGAAGACGATTCTCAAGTAATACTGGCAAAATAGTCGATTTCGTTTTCCTGCTCAGGCAGTGTACAGTCAAGATAAAGAGAAAAGTAAAATGGGCTCCTTTGGATTCCCACAAGTCCTGAAAATGATTTATTTGAACTACAGGCCTTGTCGGCAAATAGAAGGGGAGTCGTGGCGAAATATAGTAAATATAGTGTGACCTAAAGAAAGCTTAGAAGAATATAGGTAATTAATATTAAATATTAATGAAAGTTGGACATTTCAGTTCTCAGAAGGTCGTCCCGACAACTAATTACGATATCGGAAAGAAAATTCATAATATTGTTGTAGATAAGGGTACTACGTCCAAAATTGATTGTTTTTCTGTTAACTTAAATAATGATTTTTGCACTTTGTTTCAGACTGTTTGAAGAAGACGATTCTCAAGTAATACTGGCAAGATAGTCGATTTCGTTTTACTGCTCAAGCAGTGTACAGGCAAGACAAAGAGAAAGGTAGGACGGGCCCCTTTAGAATCCCACCAGTCCTGAAAATGATTTATCTGAACTACAGACCTTGGCAGCAAATAAAAAGGGAGTCGTGGCGAAATATAGTAAATATAATGTGGCCTAAACAAAGCTTAGAAGAATGTAATTAATACTAAATATTAATGAAATTTGGACATTTCAGTTTTCAGAAGGTCGTCCTGACAACTACTTACGAAATCGGAAAAATATGAATAATATTGTAGTAGATAAGGGCGCTACGTCCAAAATTCATTGTTTTTCTGTTAATTTAAATAATGATTTTTGCACTTTGTTCCAGACTGTTTGAAGAAGACGATTCTCAAGTAATACTGGCAAGATAGTCGATTTCGTTTTACTGCTCAAGCAGTGTACAGTCAAGACAAAGAGAAAGGTAGGACGGGCCCCTTTAGAGTCCCACCAGTTCTGAAAATGATTTATCTGAACTACAAACCTTGGCAGCAAATAAAAAGGGAGTCGTGGCGAAATATAGTAAATATAATGTGGCCTAAACAAAGATTAGAAGAATGTAATTAATACTAAATATTAATGAAATTTGGACATTTCAGTTTTCAAAAGGTCGTCCTGACAACTACTTACGAAATCGGAAAAAATGAATAATATTGTAGTAGATAAGGGTGCTACGTCCAAAATTCATTGTTTTTCTGTTAATTTAAATAATGATTTTTGCACTTTGTTCCAGACTGTTTGAAGTAGACGATTCTCAAGTAATACTGGCAAGATAGTCGATTTCGTTTTACTGCTCAAGCAGTGTACAGTCAAGACAAAGAGAAAGGTATGACGGGCCCCTTTAGAGTCCCACCAGTCCTGAAAATGATTTATCTGAACTACAGACCTTGGCAGCAAATAGAAGGGGAGTCATGGCGAAATATAGTAAATATAATGTGGCCTAAACAAAGCTTAGAAGAATGTAATTAATAGTAAATATTAATTAAATTTGGACATTTCATTTTTCAGAAGGTCGTCCTGACAACTACTTACGAAATCGGAAAGAAAATTAATAATATTGTAGTAGATAAAGGTACTACGTCCAAAATTGATTGTTTTTCTGTTAATTTAAATAATCATCTTAGCACTATGTTTCAGACTGTTTGAAGAAGACGATTCTCAAGTAATACTGGCAAACTAGTCAGTTTCGTTTTTATTGCTCTGGCAGTGTACAGTCAAGGTAAAGAGGAGGGTAGGTAGGGCCCCTTTGGAGTCCCACTAGTCCTGATAATAATTTATTTGAAGTACAGGACCTGGCAGCAAATAGAAGGGGAATCGTGGCGGAATATAGTAAATATAATGTGGCCTAAACAAAGCTTAGAAGAATGTAATTAATAGAAAATATTAATGAAATTTGGACATTTCAGTTTTCAGAAGGTCGTCCTGACAACTACTTACGAAACCGGAAAGAAAATTAATAATATTGTAGTAGATAAGGGTACTACGCCCAAAATTCATTGTTTTTCTGTTAATTTAAATAATTATTTTTGCACTTTGTTTGAGACCGTTTGAAGAAGACGTTTCTCAAGTAATACTGGCAAGATAGGCGATATCGTTTTACTGCTCAAGCAGTGTACAGTCAAGACAAAGAGAAAGGTATGACGGGCCCCTTTAGAGTCCCACCAGTCCTGAAAATGATTTATCTGAACTACAGACCTTGGCAGCAAATAGAAGGGGAGTCGTGGCGAAATATAGTAAATATAATGTGGCCTAAACAAAGCTTAGAAGAATGTAATTAATAGTAAATATTAATGAAATTTGGACATTTCAGTTTTCAGAAGGTCGTCCTGACAACTACTTACGAAATCGGAAAGAAAATTAATAATATTGTAGTAGATAAGGCTACTACGAACAAAATTAATTGTTTTTCTGTTACTTTAAATAATGTTCTTTGCACTTTCTTTCAGACTCTGAAGAAGACGATTCTCAAGTAATACTGGCAAGATAGTCGATTTCGTTTTTACGCTCTGGCAGTGTACAGTTAAGACAACGAGAAAGGTAGGATGGGCCCGTTTGGTGTCCCATCAGTCCTGAAAATGATTTATTTGAACTACAGAACCTGGAAGCAAATAGAAGGGGAGTCGTGGCGAAATATAGTAAATATAGTGTGACCTAAAGAAAGCTTAGAAGAATATAGGTAGTTAATATTAAATATTAATGAAAGTTGGACATTTCAGTTTTCAGAAGGTCGTCCCGACAACTACTTACGAAATCGGAAAGAAAATTAATAATATTGTTGTAGATAAAGGTACTACGTCCAAAATTTATTATTTTGCTGCTAATTTAATTAATGATTTTTGCATTTTGTTTGAGACTGTGTGAAGAAGACGATTCTCAAGTAATACTGGCAAGATAGTCGATTTCGTTTTCCTGCTCAGGCAGTGTACAGTCAAGATAAAGAGAAAAGTAAAATGGGATGCTTAGGAGTCCCACAAGTCCTGAAAATGATTTATTTGAACTACAGGCCTTGGCGGCAAATAGAAGGGGAGTCGTGGCGAAATATAGTAAATATAATGTGGCCTAAACAAAGCTTAGAAGAATGTAATTAATACTAAATATTAATGAAATTTGGACATTTCAGTTTTCAGAAGGTCGTCCTGACAACTACTTACGAAATCGGAAAAAAATGAATAATATTGTAGTAGATAAGGGTGCTACGTCCAAAATTCATTGTTTTTCTGTTAATTTAAATAATGATTTTTGCACTTTGTTCCAGACTGTTTGAAGAAGACGATTCTCAAGTAATACTGGCAAGATAGTCGATTTCGTTTTACTGCTCAAGCAGTGTACAGTCAAGACAAAGAGAAAGGTAGGACGGGCCCCTTTAGAGTCCCACCAGTTCTGAAAATGATTTATCTGAACTACAAACCTTGGCAGCAAATAAAAAGGGAGTCGTGGCGAAATATAGTAAATATAATGTGGCCTAAACAAAGATTAGAAGAATGTAATTAATACTAAATATTAATGAAATTTGGACATTTCAGTTTTCAAAAGGTCGTCCTGACAACTACTTACGAAATCGGAAAAAATGAATAATATTGTAGTAGATAAGGGTGCTACGTCCAAAATTCATTGTTTTTCTGTTAATTTAAACAATGATTTTTGCACTTTGTTCCAGACTGTTTGAAGTAGACGATTCTCAAGTAATACTGGCAAGATAGTCGATTTCGTTTTACTGCTCAAGCAGTGTACAGTCAAGACAAAGAGAAAGGTATGACGGGCCCCTTTAGAGTCCCACCAGTTCTGAAAATGATTTATCTGAACTACAGACCTTGGCAGCAAATAGAAGGGGAATCATGGCGAAATATAGTAAATATAATGTGGCCTAAACAAAGCTTAGAAGAATGTAATTAATAGTAAATATTAATTAAATTTGGACATTTCATTTTTCAGAAGGTCGTTCTGACAACTACTTACGAAATCGGAAAGAAAATTAATAATATTGTAGTAGATAAAGGTACTACGTCCAAAATTGATTGTTTTTCTGTTAATTTAAATAATCATCTTAGCACTATGTTTCAGACTGTTTGAAGAAGACGATTCTCAAGTAATACTGGCAAACTAGTCAGTTTCGTTTTTATTGCTCTGGCAGTGTACAGTCAAGGTAAAGAGGAGGGTGGGTAGGGCCCCTTTGGAGTCCCACTAGTCCTGATAATAATTTATTTGAAGTACAGGACCTGGCAGCAAATAGAAGGGGAATCGTGGCGGAATATAGTAAATATAATGTGGCCTAAACAAAGCTTAGAATAATGTAATTAATAGAAAATATTAATGAAATTTGGACATTTCAGTTTTCAGAAGGTCGTCCTGACAACTACTTACGAAACCGGAAGGAAAATGAATAATATTGTAGTAGATAAGGGTGCTACGTCCAAAATTCATTGTTTTTCTGTTAATTTAAACAATGATTTTTGCACTTTGTTCCAGACTGTTTGAAGTAGACGATTCTCAAGTAATACTGGCAAGATAGTCGATTTCGTTTTACTGCTCAAGCAGTGTACAGTCAAGACAAAGAGAAAGGTAGGACGGGCCCCTTTAGAGTCCCACCAGTTCTGAAAATGATTTATCTGAACTACAGACCTTGGCAGCAAATAGAAGGGGAATCATGGCGAAATATAGTAAATATAATGTGGCCTAAACAAAGCTTAGAAGAATGTAATTAATAGTAAATATTAATTAAATTTGGACATTTCATTTTTCAGAAGGTCGTCCTGACAACTACTTACGAAATCGGAAAGAAAATTAATAATATTGTAGTAGATAAAGGTACTACGTCCAAAATTGATTGTTTTTCTGTTAATTTAAATAATCATCTTAGCACTATGTTTCAGACTGTTTGAAGAAGACGATTCTCAAGTAATACTGGCAAACTAGTCAGTTTCGTTTTTATTGCTCTGGCAGTGTACAGTCAAGGTAAAGAGGAGGGTGGGTAGGGCCCCTTTGGAGTCCCACTAGTCCTGATAATAATTTATTTGAAGTACAGGACCTGGCAGCAAATAGAAGGGGAATCGTGGCGGAATATAGTAAATATAATGTGGCCTAAACAAAGCTTAGAATAATGTAATTAATAGAAAATATTAATGAAATTTGGACATTTCAGTTTTCAGAAGGTCGTCCTGACAACTACTTACGAAACCGGAAGGAAAATTAATAATATTGTAGTAGATAAGGGTACTACGCCCAAAATTCATTGTTTTTCTGTTAATTTAAATAATTATTTTTGCACTTTGTTTGAGACCGTTTGAAGAAGACGTTTCTCAAGTAATACTGGCAAGATAGGCGATATCGTTTTACTGCTCAAGCAGTGTACAGTCAAGACAAAGAGAAAGGTATGACGGGCCCCTTTAGAGTCCCACCAGTCCTGAAAATGATTTATCTGAACTACAGACCTTGGCAGCAAATAGAAGGGGAGTCGTGGCGAAATATAGTAAATATAATGTGGCCTAAACAAAGCTTAGAAGAATGTAATTAATAGTAAATATTAATGAAATTTGGACATTTCAGTTTTCAGAAGGTCGTCCTGACAACTACTTACGAAATCGGAAAGAAAATTAATAATATTGTAGTAGATAAGGCTACTACGAACAAAATTAATTGTTTTTCTGTTACTTTAAATAATGTTCTTTGCACTTTCTTTCAGACTCTGAAGAAGACGATTCTCAAGTAATACTGGCAAGATAGTCGATTTCGTTTTTACGCTCTGGCAGTGTACAGTTAAGACAACGAGAAAGGTAGGATGGGCCCGTTTGGTGTCCCATCAGTCCTGAAAATGATTTATTTGAACTACAGAACCTGGAAGCAAATAGAAGGGGAGTCGTGGCCAAATATAGTAAATATAGTGTGACCTAAAGAAAGCTTAGAAGAATATAGATAGTTAATATTAAATATTAATGAAAGTTGGACATTTCAGTTTTCAGAAGGTCGTCCCGACAACTACTTACGAAATCGGAAAGAAAATTAATAATATTGTTGTAGATAAAGGTACTACGTCCAAAATTTATTATTTTGCTGCTATTTTAATTCATGATTTTTGCATTTTGTTTGAGACTGTGTGAAGAAGACGATTCTCAAGTAATACTGGCAAGATAGTCGATTTCGTTTACCTGCTCAGGCAGTGTACAGTCAAGATAAAGAGAAAAGTAAAATGGGATGCTTAGGAGTCCCACAAGTCCTGAAAAAGATTTATTTGAACTACAGGCCTTGGCGGCAAATAGAAGGGGAGTCGTGGCGAAATATAGTAAATATAATGTGGCCTAAACAACGCTTAGAAGAATGTAATTAATACTAAATATTAATGAAATTTGGACATTTCAGTTTTCAGAAGGTCGTCCTGACAACTACTTACGAAATCGGAAAAAAATGAATAATATTGTAGTAGATAAGGGTGCTACGTCCAAAATTCATTGTTTTTCTGTTAATTTAAATAATGATTTTTGCACTTTGTTCCAGACTGTTTGAAGAAGACGATTCTCAAGTAATACTGGCAAGATAGTCGATTTCGTTTTATTGCTCAAGCAGTGTACAGTCAAGACAAAGAGAAAGGTAGGACGGGCCCCTTTAGAGTCCCACCAGTCCTGAAAATGATTTATCTGAACTACAAACCTTGGCAGCAAATAAAAAGGGAGACGTGGCGAAATATAGTAAATATAATGTGGCCTAAACAAAGCTTAGAAGAATGTAATTAATAGTAAATATTAATGAAATTTTGGACATTTCATTTTCAGAAGGTCGTCCTGACAACTACTTACGAAATCGGAAAGAAAATTAATAATATTGTAGTAGATAAAGGTACTACGTCCAAAATTGATTGTTTTTCTGTTAATTTAAATAATCATCTTAGCACTATGTTTCAGACTGTTTGAAGAAGACGATTCTCAAGTAATACTGGCAAGATAGTCGATTTCGTTTTTATTGCTCTGGCAGTGTACAGTCAAGGTAAAGAGGAGGGTAGGTAGGGCCCCTTTGGAGTCCCACTAGTCCTGATAATAATTTATTTGAACTACAGGACCTGGCAGCAAATAGAAGGGGAGTCGTGGCGGAATATAGTAAATATAGTGTGGCCTAAACAAAGCTTAGAAGAATGTAATTAATGGTAAATATTAATGAAATTTGGACATTTCAGTTTTCAGAAGGTCGTCCTGACAACTACTTACGAAACCGGAAAGAAAATGAATAATATTGTAGTAGATAAGGGTACTACGCCCAAAATTCATTGTTTTTCTGTTAATTTAAATAATGATTTTTGCACTTTGTTTGAGACCGTTTGAAGAAGACGATTCTCAAGTAATACTGGCAAGATAGTCGATTTCGTTTTACTGCTCAAGCATTGTACAGTCAAGACAAAGAGAAAGGTATGACGGGCCCCTTTAGAGTCCCACCAGTCCTGAAAATGATTTATCTGAACTACAGACCTTCGCAGCAAATAGAAGGGGAGTCGTGGCGGAATATAGTAAATATAATGTGGCCTAAACAAAGCTTAGAAGAATGTAATTAATAGTAAATATTAATGAAATTTGGACATTTCAGTTTTCAGAAGGTCGTCCTGACAACTACTTACGAAATCGGAAAGAAAATTAATAATATTGTAGTAGATAAGGCTACTACGAACAAAATTAATTGTTTTTCTGTTACTTTAAATAATGTTCTTTGCACTTTGTTTCAGACTCTTTGAAGAAGACGATTCTCAAGTAATACTGGCAAGATAGTAGATTTCGTTTTTTATGCTCTGGCAGTGTACAGTTAAGACAACGAGAAAGGTAGGATGGGCCCCTTTGGAGTCCCATCAGTCCTGAAAATGATTTATTTGAACTACAGAACCTGGAAGCAAATAGAAGGGGAGTCGTGGCGAAATATAGTAAATATAGTGTGACCTAAAGAAAGCTTAGAAGAATATAGGTAGTTAATATTAAATATTAATGAAAGTTGGACATTTCAGTTTTCAGAAGGTCGTCCCGACAACTACTTACGAAATCGGAAAGAAAATTAATAATATTGTTGTAGATAAAGGTACTACGTCCAAAATTTATTATTTTGCTGCTAATTTAATTAATGATTTTTGCATTTTGTTTGAGACTGTGTGAAGAAGACGATTCTCAAGTAATACTGGCAAGATAGTCGATTTCGTTTTCCTGCTCAGGCAGTGTACAGTCAAGATAAAGAGAAAAGTAAAATGGGATGCTTAGGAGTCCCACAAGTCCTGAAAAAGATTTATTTGAACTACAGGCCTTGGCGGCAAATAGAAGGGGAGTCGTGGCGAAATATAGTAAATATAATGTGGCCTAAACAAAGCTTAGAAGAATGTAATTAATACTAAATATTAATGAAATTTGGACATTTCAGTTTTCAGAAGGTCGTCCTGACAACTACTTACGAAATCGGAAAAAAATTAATAATATTGTAGTAGATAAGGGTGCTACGTCCAAAATTCATTGTTTTTCTGTTAATTTAAATAATGATTTTTGCACTTTGTTCCAGACTGTTTGAAGAAGACGATTCTCAAGTAATACTGGCAAGATAGTCGATTTCGTTTTATTGCTCAAGCAGTGTACAGTCAAGACAAAGAGAAAGGTAGGACGGGCCCCTTTAGAGTCCCACCAGTCCTGAAAATGATTTATCTGAACTACAAACCTTGGCAGCAAATAAAAAGGGAGACGTGGCGAAATATAGTAAATATAATGTGGCCTAAACAAAGCTTAGAAGAATGTAATTAATAGTAAATATTAATGAAATTTTGGACATTTCATTTTTCAGAAGGTCGTTCTGACAACTACTTACGAAATCGGAAAGAAAATGAATAATATTGTAGTAGATAAAGGTACTACGTCCAAAATTGATTGTTTTTCTGTTAATTTAAATAATCATCTTAGCACTATGTTTCAGACTGTTTGAAGAAGACGATTCTCAAGTAATACTGGCAAGATAGTCGATTTCGTTTTTATTGCTCTGGCAGTGTACAGTCAAGGTAAAGAGGAGGGTAGGTAGGGCCCCTTTGGAGTCCCACTAGTCCTGATAATAATTTATTTGAACTACAGGACCTGGCAGCAAATAGAAGGGGAGTCGTGGCGGAATATAGTAAATATAATGTGGCCTAAACAAAGCTTAGAAGAATGTAGTAAATATTAATGAAATTTGGACATTTCAGTTTTCAGAAGGTCGTCCTGACAACTACTTACGAAACCGGAAAGAAAATGAATAATATTGTAGTAGATAAGGGTACTACGCCCAAAATTCATTGTTTTTCTGTTAATTTAAATAATGATTTTTGCACTTTGTTTGAGACCGTTTGAAGAAGACGATTCTCAAGTAATACTGGCAAGATAGTCGATTTCGTTTTACTGCTCAAGCATTGTACAGTCAAGACAAAGAGAAAGGTATGACGGGCCCCTTTAGAGTCCCACCAGTCCTGAAAATGATTTATCTGAACTACAGACCTTCGCAGCAAATAGAAGGGGAGTCGTGGCGGAATATAGTAAATATAATGTGGCCTAAACAAAGCTTAGAAGAATGTAATTAATAGTAAATATTAATGAAATTTGGACATTTCAGTTTTCAGAAGGTCGTCCTGACAACTACTTACGAAATCGGAAAGAAAATTAATAATATTGTAGTAGATAAGGCTACTACGAACAAAATTAATTGTTTTTCTGTTACTTTAAATAATGTTCTTTGCACTTTGTTTCAGACTCTTTGAAGAAGACGATTCTCAAGTAATACTGGCAAGATAGTAGATTTCGTTTTTTATGCTCTGGCAGTGTACAGTTAAGACAACGAGAAAGGTAGGATGGGCCCCTTTGGAGTCCCATCAGTCCTGAAAATGATTTATTTGAACTACAGAACCTGGAAGCAAATAGAAGGGGAGTCGTGGCGAAATATAGTAAATATAGTGTGACCTAAAGAAAGCTTAGAAGAATATAAGTAGTTAATATTAAATATTAATGAAAGCTGGACATTTCAGTTTTCAGAAGGTCGTCCCGACAACTACTTACGAAATCGGAAAGAAAATTAATAATATTGTACTAGATAAAGGTACTACGTCCAAAATTTATTGTTTTGCTGCTAATTTAATTAATGATTTTTGCACTTTGTTTGAGACTGTGTGAAGAAGACGATTCTCAAGTAATACTGGCAAGATAGTCGATTTCGTTTTCCTGCTCAGGCAGTGTACAGTCAAGATAAAAAGGAAAGTAAAATGGGATGCTTTGGAGTCCCACAAGTCCTGAAAATGATTTATTTGAACTACAGGCCTTGGCGGCAAATAGAAGGGGAGTCGTGGCGAAATATAGTAAATATGATGTGACCTAAAGAACGCTTAGAAGAATGTAATTAAGAATAAATATTAATGAAATTTGGACATTTCAGTTTTCAGAGTATCGTCCCGACAACTACTTTCGAAATCGTAAAGAAAATTAATAATATTGTAGTAGATAATGGTACTACGTCCAAAACTGATTGTTTTGCTGTTAATTTAATTAATGATTTTTGCACTTTGTTTCAGACTGTTTGAAGACGACGATTCTCAAGTAATACTGGCAAGATAGTAGGTTTCGTCCTTACTGCTCAAGCAGTGTACAGTCAAGATACAGAGAAAGGTAGAATGGGTTCCTTTGGAGCCCCACAAGTCCTAAAAATGATTTATCAGAGCTACCTACCTTGGCAGCAAATCGAAGGGGAGTCGTGGCGAAATATAGTAAATAAAATGTGGCCTAAACAAAGCTTAGAAGAATGTAATTAATAATGCAATTTGGACATTTCAGTTTTCAGAAGGTCGTCCCGACAACTACTTACGAAATCGGAAAGAAAATTAATAATATTGTAGTAGATAAGGGTACTACGCCCATAATTCATTGTTTTTCTGTTAATTTAAATAATGATTTTTGCACTTTGTTTTATACTGTTTGAAGAAGACGATTCTCAAGTAATACTGGCAAGATAGTCGATTTCGTTTTACTGCTCAAGCAGTGTACAGTCAAGATAAAGGGAAAGGTATGACGGGCCCCTTTAGTGTCCCACAAGTCCTGAAAATGATTTATCTGAACTAAAGACCTTGGCTGCAAATAGAAGGGGAGTCGTGGCGACATATTGTAAATATAATGTTACCTAAACAAAGCTTAGAAGAATGTAATTAATAGTAAATAATAATGAAATTTGGACATTTCAGTTTTCAGAAGGTCGTTCTGACAACTACTTACGAAATCGGAAATAAAATGAATAATATTGTAGTAGATAAGGCTACTACGAACAAAATTAATTGTTTTTCTGTTGCTTTTAATAATGACCTTTGCACTTTGTTTCAGACTCTATGAAAAAGACGATTCTCAAGTAATACTGGCAAGTAAGTCAATTTCGACTTTAATGCTCTGGCAGTTTACAGTCAAGACAACGAGAAAGGTAGTATGGGCCCCTTTGGAGTTCCATCAATTCTGAAAATGATTTATTTGAACTACAGAACCTGGCAGCAAATAGAAGGGGGTCGTGGCGAAATATAGTAAATATAGTGTGACCTAAAGAAAGCTTAGAAGAATATAGGTAATTAATATTAAATATTAATGAAAGTTGGACATTTCAGTTCTCAGAAGGTCGTCCCGACAACTAATTACGAAATCGGAAAGAAAATTCATAATATTGTTGTAGATAAGGGTACTACGTCCAAAATTGATTGTTTTTCTGTTAATTTAAATAATGGATTTTGCACTTTGTTTCAGACTGTTTTAAGAAGACGATTCTCAAGTAATACTTTCAAGATAGTCGATTTCGTTTTTACTGGTCAGGCAGTGTACAGTCAAGATAAAGAGAAAAGTAGAATGGGCTCCTTTGGCGTCCCGCTAGTCCTGAAAAAGATTAGTTGAACTACAGAACCTGGCAGCAAATAGAAGGGGAGGCGTAGCGAACTATAGTAAATATAATGTGACCTAAAGAAAGCTTAGAAAAATGTAATTAATACTAAATATTAATGAAATTTGGACATTTCAGTTTTCAGAAGGTCTTCCTGACAACTACTTACGAAACCGGAAAGAAAATGAATAATATTGTTGTAGATAAGGGTACTACATCCAAAATTGATTGTTTTTCTGTTAATTTAAATAATGGTTTTTGCACTTTGTTTTAGACTGCTTTAAGAAGACGATTCTCAAGTAATACGCTCAAGATAGTCGATTTTGTTTTTACTGGTCAGGCAGTGTACAGTCAAGATAATGAGAAAAGTGGAATGGGCTCCTTTGGAGTCCCGCTAGTCCTGAAAAAGATTAGTTGAACTACAGAACCTGGCAGCAAATAGAAAGGGAGGCGTGGCAAACTATAGTAAATATAATGTGACCTAAAGAAAGCTTAGAAGAATGTAATTAATAATAAATACCCATTATTGAAATTTGGACATTTCAGTTTTCAGAAGGCCGTCCCGACAACTACTTACGAAATCGGAAAGAAAATTAATAATATTGTTGTAGATAAAGATACTACGTCCAAAATTTATTGTTTTGCTGCTAATTTAATTAATGATTTTAGCACTTTGTTTGAGACTGTGTGTAGAAGACGATTCTCAAGTAATACTGGCAAGATAGTCGATTTCGTTTTCCTGCTCAGGCACTGTACAGTCAAGATAAAGAGGAAAGTAAAATGGGATGCTTTGGAGTCCCACAAGTCCTGAAAATGATTTATTTGAACTACAGGCCTTGGCGGCAAATAAAAGGGGAGTCGTGGCGAAATATAGTAAATATGATGTGACCTAAAGAACGCTTAGAAGAATGTAATTAAGAATAAATATTAATAAAATTTGGACATTTCAGTTTTCAGAATATCGTCCCGACAACTACTTTCGAAATCGGAAAGAAAATGAATAATATTGTAGTAGATAATGGTACTACGTCCAAAACTGATTGTTTTGCTGTTAATTTAATTAATGATTTTTGCACTTTGTTTCAGACTGTTTGAAGAAGACGATTCTCAAGTAATACTGGCAAGATAGTAGGTTTCGTCCTTACTGCTCAAGCAGTGTACAGTCAAGATACAGAAAAAGGTAGAATGGGTTCCTTTGGAGCCCCACAAGTCCTGAAAATGATTTATCAGAACTACATACCTTGGCAGCAAATAGAAGGGGAGTCGTGGCGAAATATAGTAAATAAAATGTGGCCTAAACAAAGCTTAGAAGAATGTAATTAATAATGCAATTTGGACATTTCAGTTTTCAGAAGGTCGTCCCGACAACTACTTACGAAATCGGAAAGAAAATTAATAATATTGTAGTAGATAAGGGTACTACGCCCATAATTCATTGTTTTTCTGTTAATTTAAATAATGATTTTTGCACTTTGTTTCAGACTGTTTGAAGAAGACGATTCTCAAGTAATACTGGCTAGATAGTCGATTTCGTTTTACTGCTCAAGCAGTGTACAGTCAAGACAAAGAGAAAGGTAGGACGGGACCCTTTAGAGTCTCACCAGTCCTGAAAATGATTTATCTGAACTACAGACCTTGGCAGCAAATAGAAGGGGAGTCGTGGCGAAATATAGTAAATATAATGTGGCCTAAACAAAGCTTAGAAGAATGTAATTAGTAATGAAATTTGGACATTTCAGTTTTCAGAAGGTCGTCCCGACAACTACTTACGAAATCGGAAAGAAAATTAATAATATTGTAGTAGATAAGGGTACTACGCCCATAATTCATTGTTTTTCTGTTAATTTAAATAATGATTTTTGCACTTTGTTTCAGACTGTTTGAAGAAGACGATTCTCAAGTAATACTGGCTAGATAGTCGATTTCGTTTTACTGCTCAAGCAGTGTACAGTCAAGACAAAGAGAAAGGTAGGACGGGACCCTTTAGAGTCTCACCAGTCCTGAAAATGATTTATCTGAACTACAGACCTTGGCAGCAAATAGAAGGGGAGTCGTGGCGAAATATAGTAAATATAATGTGGCCTAAACAAAGCTTAGAAGAATGTAATTAGTAATGCAATTTGGACATTTCAGTTTTCAGAAGGTCGTCCCGACAACTACTTACGAAATCGGAAAGAAAATTAATAATATTGTAGTAGATAAGTGTACTAGGCCCATAATTCATTGTTTTTCTGTTAATTTAAATAATGATTTTTGCACTTTGTTTCAGACTGTTTGAAGAAGACGATTCTCAAGTAATACTGGCTAGATAGTCGATTTCGTTTTACTGCTCAAGCAGTGTACAGTCAAGACAAAGAGAAAGGTAGGACGGGACCCTTTAGAGTCTCACCAGTCCTGAAAATGATTTATCTGAACTACAGACCTTGGCAGCAAATAGAAGGGGAGTCGTGGCGAAATATAGTAAATATAATGTGGCCTAAACAAAGCTTAGAAGAATGTAATTAGTAATGAAATTTGGACATTTCAGTTTTCAGAAGGTCGTCCCGACAACTGCTTACGAAATCGGAAAAAAAATTAATAATATTGTAGTAGATAAGCGTACTACGCCCAAAATTCATTGTTTTTCTGTTAATTTAAATAATGATTTTTGCACTTTGTTTCAGACCGTTTGAAGAAGACGATTCTCAAGTAATACTGGCAAGATAGTCGATCGTTTTACTGCTCAAGCAGTGTACAGTCAAGACAAAGAGAAAGGTAGGACGGGACCCTTTAGAGTCCCACCAGTCCTGAAAATGATTTATCTGAACTACAGACCTTGGCAGCAAATAGAAGGGGAGTCGTGGCGAAATATAGTAAATATAATGTGGCCTAAACAAAGCTTAGAAGAATGTAATTAATAATGAAATTTGGACATTTCAGTTTTCAGAAGGTCGTCCCGACAACTACTTACGAAATCGGAAAGAAAATTAATAATATTGTAGTAGATAAGAGTACTACGCCCATAATTCATTGTTTTTCTGTTAATTTAAATACTTATTTTTGCACTTTGTTTCAGACTGTTTGAAGACGACGATTCTCAAGTAATACTGGCAAGATAGTAGGTTTCGTCCTTACTGCTCAAGCAGTGTACAGTCAAGATACAGAGAAAGGTAGAATGGGTTCCTTTGGACCCCCACAAGTCCTAAAAATGATTTATCAGAACTACATACCTTGGCAGCAAATAGAAGGGGAGTCGTGGCGAAATATAGTAAATAAAATGTGGCCTAAACAAAGCTTAGAAGAATGTAATTAATAATGCAATTTGGACATTTCAGTTTTCAGAAGGTCGTCCCGACAACTACTTACGAAATCGGAAAGAAAATTAATAATATTGTAGTAGATAAGGGTACTACGCCCATAATTCATTGTTTTTCTGTTAATTTAAATAATGATTTTTGACTTTGGTTTAGACTGTTTGAAGAAGACGATTCTCAAGTAATACTGGCAAGATAGTCGATTTCGTTTTACTGCTCAAGCAGTGTACAGTCAAGACAAAGAGAAAGGTAGGACGGGCCCCTTTAGAGTCCCACCAGTGCTGAAAATGGTTTATCTGAACTACAGACCTTGGCAGCAAATAGAAGGGGAGTCGTGGCGAAATATAGTAAATATAATGTGGCCTAAACAAAGCTTAGAAGAATGTAATTAGTAATGAAATTTGGACATTTCAGTTTTCAGAAGGTCGTCCCGACAACTATTTACGAAATCGGAAAGAAAATTAATAATATTGTAGTAGATAAGGGTACTACGCCCATAATTCATTGTTTTTCTGTTAATTTAAATAATTATTTTTGCACTTTGTTTCACACTGTTTGAAGAGGACGATTCTCAAGTAATACTGGCTAGATAGTCGATTTCGTTTTACTGCTCAAGCAGTGTACAGTCCAGACAAAGAGAAAGGTAGGATGGGCCCCTTTAGAGTCCCACCAGTCCTGAAAATGATTCATCTGAACTACAGACCTTGGCAGCAAATAGAAGGGGAGTCGTGGCGAAATATAGTAAATATAATTTGGCCTAAACAAAGCTTAGAAGAATGTAATTAATAATGAAATTTGGACATTTCAGTTTTCAGAAGGTCGTCCCGACAACTACTTACGAAATCGGAAAGAAAATTAATAATATTGTAGTAGATAAGGGTACTACGTCCATAATTCATTGTTTTTCTGTTAATTTAAATAATGATTTTTGCACTTTGTTTCAGACTGTTTGAAGAAGACGATTCTCAAGTAATACTGGCAAGATAGTCGATTTCGTTTTACTGCTCAAGCAGTGTACAGTCAAGACAAAGAGAAAGGTAGGACGGGACCCTTTAGGGTCCCACCAGTCCTGAAAATGATTTATCTGAACTACAGACCTTGGCAGCAAATAGAAGGGGAGTCGTGGCGAAATATAGTAAATATAATGTGGCCTAAACAAAGCTTAGAAGAATGTAATTAATAATGAAATTTGGACATTTCAGTTTTCAGTAGGTCGTCCCGACAACTACTTACGAAATCGGAAAGAAAATTAATAATATTGTAGTAGATAAGGGTACTACGCCCATAATTCATTGTTTTTCTGTTAATGTAAATAATGATTTTTGCACTTTGTTTCAGACTGTTTGAAGAAGACGATTCTCAAGTAATACTGGCTAGATAGTCGATTTCGTTTTACTGCTCAAGCAGTGTACAGTCAAGACAAAGAGAAAGGTAGGACGGGCCCCTTTAGAGTCCCACCAGTCCTGAAAATGATTTATCTGAACTACAGACCTTGGCAGCAAATAGAAGGGGAGTCGTGGCGAAATATAGTAAATATAATGTGGCCTAAACAAAGCTTAGAAGAATGTAATTAATAATGAAATTTGGACATTTCAGTTTTCAGAAGGTCGTCCCGACAACTACTTACGAAATCGGAAAAAAAATTAATAATATTGTAGTAGATAAGCGTACTACGCCCAAAATTCATTTTTTTTTCTGTTAATTTAAATAATGATTTTTGCACTTTGTTTCAGACCGTTTGAAAAAGTCGATTCTCAAGTAATACTGGCAAGATAGTCGATTTTGTTTTACTGCTCAAGCAGTGTACAGTCAAGCCAAAGAGAAAGGTAGGACGGGCCCCTTTAGAGTCCCACCAGTCCTGAAAATGATTTATCTGAACTACAGACCTTGGCAGCAAATAGAAGGGGAGTCGTGGCGAAATATAGTAAACATAATGTGGCCTAAACAAAGCTTAGAAGAATGTAATTAATATGAAATTTGAACATTTCAGTTTTTAGAAGGTCGTCCCGACAACTACTTACGAAATCGGAAAGAAAATTAATGATATTGTAGTAGATAAGGGTACTACGCCCATAATTCATTGTTTTTCTGTTAATTTAAATAATTATTTTTGCACTTTGTTTCACACTGTTTGAAGAAGACGATTCTCAAGTAATACTGGCAAGATAGTCGATTTCGTTTTACTGCTCAAGCAGTGTACAGTCAAGATAAAGGGAAAGGTATGACGGGCCCCTTTAGTGTCCCACAAGACCTGAAAATGATTTATCTGAACTAAAAATCTTGGCTGCAAATAGAAGGGGAGTCGTGGCGAAATATTGTAAATATAATGTTACCTAAACAAAGCTTAGAAGAATGTAATTAATAGTAAATAATAATGAAATTTGGACATTTCAGTTTTCAGAAGGTCGTTCTGAAAACTACTTACGAAATCGGAAATAAAATGAATAATATTGTAGTAGATAAGGCTACTACGAACAAAATTAATTGTTTTTCTGTTGCTTTTAATAATGACCTTTGCACTTTGTTTCAGACTCTATGAAAAAGACGATTCTCAAGTAATACTGGCAAAATAGTCAATTTCGACTTCAATGCTCTGGCAGTTTACAGTCAAGACAACGAGAAAGGTAGTATGGGTCTTTTTGGAGTTCCATCAATCCTGAAAATGATTTATTTGAACTACAGAACCTGGCAGCAAATAGAAGGGGGTCGTGGCGAAATATAGTAAATATAGTGTGACCTAAAGAAAGCTTAGAAGAATGTAATTAATAATGAAATATGGACATTTCAGTTTTCAGAAGGTTGTCCCGACAACTACTTACGAAATCGTAAAGAAAATGAATAATATTGTAGTAGATAATGGTACTACGTCCAAAACTGATTGTTTTGCTGTTAATTTAATTAATGATTTTTGCACTTTGTATCAGACTGTTTGAAGACGACGATTCTCAAGTAATACTGGCAAGATAGTAGGTTTCGTCCTTACTGCTCAAGCAGTGTACAGTCAAGATACAGAGAAAGGTAGAATGGGTTCCTTTGGAGCCCCACAAGTCCTGAAAATGATTTATCAGAACTACATACCTTGGCAGCAAATAGAAGGGGAGTCGTGGCGAAATATAGTAAATAAAATGTGGCCTAAACAAAGCTTAGAAGAATGTAATTAATAATGCAATTTGGACATTTCAGTTTTCAGAAGGTCGTCCCGACAACTACTTACGAAATCGGAAAGAAAATTAATAATATTGTAGTAGATAAGCGTACTACGCCCAAAATTCATTGTTTTTCTGTTAATTTAAATAATGATTTTTGCACTTTGTTTCAGACCGTTTGAAGAAGACGATTCTCAAGTAATACTGGCAAGATAGTCGATTTCGTTTTACTGCTCAAGCAGTGTACAGTCAAGACAAAGAGAAAGGTAGGACGGGACCCTTTAGAGTCCCACCAGTCCTGAAAATGATTTATCTGAACTACAGACCTTGGCAGCAAATAGAAGGGGAGTCGTGGCGAAATATAGTAAATATAATGTGGCCTAAACAAAGCTTCGAAGAATGTAATTAATAATGAAATTTGGACATTTCAGTTTTCAGAAGGTCGTCCCGACAACTGCTTACGAAATCGGAAAAAAAAATTAATAATATTGTAGTAGATAAGCGTACTACGCCCAAAATTCATTGTTTTTCTGTTAATTTAAATAATGATTTTTGCACTTTGTTTCAGACTGTTTGAAGAAGACGATTCTCAAGTAATACTGGCTAGATAGTCGATTTCGTTTTACTGCTCAAGCAGTGTACAGTCAAGACAAAGAGAAAGGTAGGACGGGCCCCTTTAGAGTCCCACCAGTCCTGAAAATGATTTATCTGAACTACAGACCTTGGCAGCAAATAGAAGGGGAGTCGTGGCGAAATATAGTAAATATAATGTGGCCTAAACAAAGCTTAGAAGAATGTAATTAATAATGAAATTTGGACATTTCAGTTTTCAGAAGGTCGTCCCGACAACTGCTTACGAAATCGGAAAAAAAAATTAATAATATTGTAGTGGATAAGCGTACTACGCCCAAAATTCATTGTTTTTCTGTTAATTTAAATAATGATTTTTGAACTTTGTTTCAGACCGTTTGAAGTAGACGATTCTCAAGTAATACTGGCAAGATAGTCGATTTCGTTTTACTGCTCAAGCAGTGTACAGTCAAGACAAAGAGAAAGGTAGGACGGGACCCTTTAGAGTCCCACCAGTCCTGAAAATCATTTATCTGAACTACATACCTTGGCAGCAAATAGAAGGGGAGTCGTGGCGAAATATAGTAAATATAATGTGGCCTAAACAAAGCTTAGAGGAATGTAATTAATATGAAATTTGAACATTTCAGTTTTTAGAAGGTCGTCCCGACAACTACTTACGAAATCGGAAAGAAAATAAATGATATTGTAGTAGATAAGGGTACTACGCCCATAATTCATTGTTTTTCTGTTAATTTAAATAATTATTTTTGCACTTTGTTTCACACTGTTGGAAAAAGACGATTCTCAAGTAATACTGGCAAGATAGTCGATTTCGTTTTACTGCTCAAGCAGTGTACAGTCAAGATAAAGGGAAAGGTATGACGGGCCCCTTTAGTGTCCCACAAGTCCTGAAAATGATTTATCTGAACTAAAGACCTTGGCTGCAAATAGAAGGGAAGTCGTGGCGAAATATTGTAAATATAATGTTACCTAAACAAAGCTTAGAAGAATGTAATTAATAGTAAATAATAATGAAATTTGGACATTTCAGTTTTCAGAAGGTCGTTCTGACAACTACTTACGAAATCGGAAATAAAATGAATAATATTGTAGTAGATAAGGCTACTACGAACAAAATTAATTGTTTTTCTGTTGCTTTTAATAATGACCTTTGCACTTTGTTTCAGACTCTATGAAAAAGACGATTCTCAAGTAATACTGGCAAGATAGTCAATTTCGACTTTAATGCTCTGGCAGTTTACAGTCAAGACAACGAGAAAGGTAGTATGGGCCTTTTTGGAGTTCCATCAATTCTGAAAATGATTTATTTGAACTACAGAACCTGGCAGCAAATAGAAGGGGGTCGTGGCGAAATATAGTAAATATAGTGTGACCTAAAGAAAGCTTAGAAGAATATAGGTAATTAATATTAAATATTAATGAAAGTTGGACATTTCAGTTCTCAGAAGGTCGTCCTGACAACTAATTACGAAATCGGAAAGAAAATTCATAATATTGTTGTAGATAAGGGTACTACGTCCAAAATTGATTGTTTTTCTTTAATTTAAATAATGGATTTTGCACTTTGTTTCAGACTGTTTTAAGAAGACGATTCTCAAGTAATACTCGCAAGATAGTCGATTTCGTTTTTACTGGTCAGGCAGTGTACAGTCAAGATAAAGAGAAAAGTAGAATGGGCTCCTTTGCAGTCCCGCTAGTCCTGAAAAAGATTAGTTGAACTACAGAACCTGGCAGCAAATAGAAGGGGAGGCGTAGCGAACTATAGTAAATATAATGTGACCTAAAGAAAGCTTAGAAAAATGTAATTAATACTAAATATTAATGAAATTTGGACATTTCAGTTTTCAGAAGGTCTTCCTGACAACTACTTACGAAACCGGAAAGAAAATGAATAATATTGTTGTAGATAAGGGTACTACGTCCAAAATTGATTGTTTTTCTGTTAATTTAAATAATGGTTTTTGCACTTTGTTTTAGTCTGCTTTAAGAAGACGATTCTCAAGTAATACTCTCAAGATAGTCGATTTTGTTTTTACTGGTCAGGCAGTGTACAGTCAAGATAAAGAGAAAAGTGGAATGGGCTCCTTTGGAGTCCCGCTAGTCGTGAAAAAGATTAGTTGAACTACAGAACCTGGCAGCAAATAGAAAGGGAGGCGTGACGAACTATAGTAAATATAATGTGACCTAAAGAAAGCTTAGAAGAATGTAATTAATAATAAATACCCATTATTGAAATTTGGACATTTCAGTTTTCAGAAGGTCGTCCCGACAACTACTTACGAAATCGGAAAGAAAATTAATAATATTGTTGTAGATAAAGGTACTACGTCCAAAATTGATTGTTTTGCTGTTAATTTAATTAATGATTTTTGCACTTTGTTTGAGACTGTGTGAAGAAGACGATTCTCAAGTAATACTGGCAAGATAGTCGATTTCGTTTTCCTGCTCAGGCAGTGTACAGTCAAGATAAAGAGAAAAGTAAAATGGGCTCCTTTGGAGTCCCACAAGTCCTGAAAATGATTTATTTGAACTACCGGCCTTGGCGGCAAATAGAAGGGGAGTAGTGGCGAAATATAGTAAATATAATGTGACCTAAACAAAGCTTAGAAGAATGTAGGTAATTAATAATAAATATTAATGAAATTTGGACATTTCAGTTTTCAGAAGGTCGTCCCGACAACTACTTACGAAATCGTAAGGAAAATGAATAATATTGTAGTAGATAATGGTACTACGTCCAAAACTGGTTGTTTTGCTGTTAATTTAATTAATAATTTTTGCACTTTGTTTCAGATTGTCTGAAGACGACGATTCTCAAGTAATACTGGCAAGATAGTAGGTTTCGTCCTTAACTGCTCAAGCAGTGTACAGTCAAGATACAGAGAAAGGTAGAATGGGCTCCTTTGGAGTCACACAAGTGCTGAAAATGATTTATCTGAACTACAGACCTTGGCAGCAAATAGAAGGGGAGTGGTGTCGAAACATAGTAAATATAATGTGACCTAAACAAACCTTAGAAGAATGTAATTAATAATGAAATATGGACATTTCAGTTTTCAGAAGGTCGTCCCGACAACTACTTACGAAATCGTAAAGAAAATGAATAATATTGTAGTAGATAAGGGTACTACGCCCAAAATTCATTGTTTTTCTGTTAATTTAAATAATGATTTTTGCACTTTGTTTCAGACTGTTTGAAGAAGACGATTCTCAAGTAATACTGGCAAAAGATAGTCGATTTCGTTATTATTGCACTGGCAGTGTACAGTCAAGACAAAGAGAAAGGTAGGATGGGCCCCTTTAGAGTTCCAGCAGTTCTCAAAATGATTTATTTGAACTACTAAACCTGAGAGCAAATAGAAGAGGAGTCGTGGCGAAATATAGTAATCTAAAGAAAGCTTAGAAGAATGTAATTAATAATAAATATTAATGAAATTTGGACATTTCAGTCTTCAGAAGGTCGTCCCGACAAACAACTACTTAAGAAATCGGAAAGAAAATCAATAATATTGTAGTAGGTAAAGCTACTACGTCCAAAATTGATTGTTTTTCTGTTAATTTAAATAATGATTTTTGCACTTTGTTTCAGACTCATAAAACTCAACAGGCGCAGTGGGAAATAACTTAAGCTAACGTCTTGCCTGCATGAAGGTACGTTGAAGGCCGAATCTTCCGATCGCTCCCAGGCAATCTGGCACAGTTGGGGGCTTCAGGGGGCGAAGGCCACGACTTTAGCTATCGAAACCGAGGCAAACTGTGGACGCAGTGAGTGACGTAGAGGTAAGCGGGACACTAACGCCTATTCCCAAACGTAGCCCACGAGGTTTGTAGATGGTACAGGCATTACGTCAATTTCAGGGGTCCAGCCAAGAGCGACAGAGCGGGCAGTATTCAATCTCCAGCGGGAGGTGTCCAACCCGACTGGAGGTGGCTGACGATGGTATTTAGCCAAGGAAAAGTGCAAGAATAATGTTGGCCTCAGACGAATCCGCAGTTCCAAACGACGTAAGTACACCCAAATCAAATACGAACGTCTTAAGGGCACATGTGCTTTGTAGATCCTCCAAAGAATCGAAATGGAGCGAAGCTGCACTAATTAGCTCATAAATTAAGCACACAGCCGAGGCACTAGCAGCCTGCACCAAGTTTAAAATGGGAAAGAGCTCAAAAATCCACCAGTTATCAGTTATCAAAACTTTCCAAAATTTTGGCCAGAGATACAAAAAACCCTGAAAAAGTTTGACGGCAATAGGAGATATCCTTATCTAGCAACAAAAGAAATAGTTCAATTTAAATGTAATAAGGGTTGCCTAGCCGCTATACTTGTAATCCAGAATAAATTTAATTTGTAAGATATGGGTAATTATTCGTAGAGTTGCTTACGAAACTGCTTGATAATTATAGGGAAATATTTAAAACTAGTGTACCGCTAACCAAACCTAATTTAAAGCGTGCAACAATTACAAAAAGCCACCTAATAATACTCAAAGCTAACAATTCAACTAGCAAAAATTTACTAGTACAGGGGACGCTCCAAAAGTACCGTAATCTGGAGTTTCTACCTTATTAACATACAATATAACCTTAAAAAATTGTAATGTAAGTTTAAATAACCATCCTCCGCTTCACGGATTAGAACGCCGGGCCTGTTACAACTTAATATTCCATCTGATTCAAGGTTACTCGTAAAAAATTAATGCGCTGCAAAACTGCGACACAATAAATCGGCACCCAAACTGATCCAATATCCACTGATAAAGTGACACATCTTCCGCATACCGGTAAAAATTCGTAGACAGAAGTAATTGGATATTTGTTCACTTTTTGAGAATATTTTTACAGTACAGCGGAACAGCGGAACAACATATTGCGATAACGAGAAGGTTCACTGCTGTAGCAGGGCGCAGCTATGAAATTAACTATGTCGAATAGGTAAGTAGACGAAATATCTTTTTATTTTTAGAATGCCGCAGCAATTATACATTCCTGCAAAATAAGTTGTAAGAAGCAGAATGGGTAAAGGAATTGCAACAAGGGGCGAGCAGTTTCATAATGAAAGATGCAGCTATTATAGGAATTAACAGATGTAGGTACTGAAAAAGTTTAAAACGTTAACTAAAAAGCTGTAACTGTTTAAATGTTTTATTTTTTATACATCAGCTGTCTCGTTGTTTATTTAATGTGGAAGTTCAAATTATAGGACTTGTCCTCTTCTCATAATGTAGGTACTTAATATAATAATTATTACTGTATGTATGCATTATCACCAAACTCTTTTTACCGAGCGGGGTAGAGGCTGGTGCTTTGTAAGCTTTAGCCTCTGAATTATTATTAATATTATGGTCCGATTCGACAAGACAAGTTTTTAAAGGTTATATGTTTACTACACCACCAAAAAACCGCTCGTAAATTACTCAGTTCGATCTATCTATATCTACCGCAAATTCAGCTGACCACCAATCGGTAAACGGTAGATACCTACCAGTGTAGTTTTCGTAAATGCTTTACATTTACCATTTATTGACAATGTCAAACTGACAAGTAATTAAGTGACACATACTAAGAAAGACAACTCCGGCCTTGAACGCTATCATTTATTTTTGGAACACTAATGGCGGCTGACATTTGTGTTTGCCCGACTCACGGCCTGCTGAATTGTGTGACAAACGAAAGTGACGTTTGTCACACAATTCAGCAGGCCGTGGCCCGACTCTTATATAACTATATACAGGGACTCTACTCAAATATAGAGATCCTGAATATAGTTATCTTTGTAACTATATACAGGGACTCTACTCAAATACGATTAGTAGCGTGCTCTACTTGTGAAATTATTAACTTTCAAAACATCAGAAATATCAAGACATTTTTGACATATTCTAAAACCGTAGAATGGCAAGCGGTTCAGTGAAAAAATTGAAAGTAAACTGTTAGCATTGGCGTGCAAACGTTACAGATCTGTTACTTTCAACCAATTGATAAATATTATCAAGTTTTAACGGTTTTATTTTCTATGAAAGTAACATGTACTCTCGGTTCCTGACTATTTGCTCTCCGAATGAATATTTTTTATATTCTTGCAGCTGAACTACCGTCCATGTTACTTAATTAGTATGAACGAAGTATTAAAGAACGCGTACACACTAACACACAAATACATAAATATTAGAGAACCATACTTAATAAATAAATAACCAAGCCTATATGCCTTATTAAGCGTAATGCGTTCCTTAATCAATTGTACTGGGAACACGTACTGCAATTGTGGCTGAGCACGATCCGAAAAGTTAACTCAATTTCGAGCAAATTAATGTCCTCAGTGACTGATTATGTTTGACATTTGCCAAAACTAACGTTTCTTTGTACGGGGTTTATCTTATCTAGGCACTTGCATATATTTTCCCCACGCTAAATCAAAAAATATACCATCAGGGTGGCAACAATCGAATATGAAATTATTAAGTTCCAAATCTGTTTAGATACTAGTGTAAAAATTAGATTAGCCAATCAGTGACTTAACTTAGCTAGTTTTAAAAAGCATCGACAGGAACTATTTACTTCTAAATAGTTAAATAAGTTAATTAGCTCAATTAACCAATCATATTTTGATAAGGTAAAAACTGAACTTACACAATTTGAAATTGAATGGACTAGAGATACTAGACCAATGAACTATTTAAAAGATACAAATTTGAATTTATACAACCAAAAAGGAATAACATGGACTAATGTCCACGTTGTAACGATAGCTAAACTTAACCTCCAAAGTCAGATACAAAATCGCATTACGATAAGTTGAATTATACCTTACTAGTAATAAACCGCCTTCAAGGGCTAACAATATCATTGTTTGTACGGGTTTTGTGACCCCAGGCTCCCAAGCACACTTACTGGGGCTACTCAACAAGTAATAGAGAGAAAGGGCGTAGTAAGAATGGATATCTTTAGAATTGGAAGGTATTCTAGGTTCGGCGCTGCAAGAATCTAAATTATCAACGACAGCGACCACAATCAGTGAGACTGATTACAGTCACTCACCAAGACGTGAGGCAGGCGCAGTGAAAGTTGCCAGACAACTCCAAATATTGAATGATAATGAATGGAGTTAAATGTAATCGGTCTTTAACCAATGCAGCGGATAGAGCAACTAAAAATCAGAGGATGCTAAGAAAAATAAACGAATTTAAAAACAATATTACATATAGCTACATATAATATAAGATCACTGATCACGGATAATACACTAATAGAACTAGAAAAAGAAACTGAAAAAATAAAATAGGATATCATAGAATCGGTAGAAATAAGTAGAAAGGTGAAGCGTGGTTACAACTGGAATCCGGAAAGAATTTATACTGAAATGAAAGTGAGGAGGACAGTTTAGGTGGTGTGGGATTTATAATTAATAAACCAAAGTCTCCTCGTTAAACTTCACAACAATGTCATCATGTTACCAAGTAAAAATAGCGCGGTCAATGATGTCGTCCTCAAGAACATCACCTTCCAAAATTTCGCCAAGCAAGAGTCAATAATGTTGTTGCAAATAATACCGCCTTCACTAATGTCCCCGAGTAAAAATAGCGCCGATTAATGATGTTACCCCCAAAAATAACATCTTCTAGTAATAATTATAGTTATTAAAGATTGTGCAGTTAACAATTTATTGAAAGAGCAATGATTCCAAGTAAGACGTTTCAATAAAAAACACCCCATATAACCCGTAACTACAGACGTATATATATTCTTTCATATACTCAGACGACTGCTCTGCCAGACCAGTACTTTCTTATTTATTTTCCTCGTAACCACAACAGTCTTTTTTGTCTAATGTTGATAATAATTTACGTCTTTATTCATTAAGAATAATTCTAGAAAAAAAATAGCATAGTCAATAAAGTTAAAAATATATTGATATAAATCTGCCAAAAAAGAACTTAAAAATTGCAAGCTTTACTATAACAAATTATTGTAACTCAATCTGAATCTATAAAGAAAATTTAAGAACTATTTCTATAGCAAAAATAAACATATATTGTAATGGTATGATCCTTACAGCAATTCTGATTGCGTTGATAATGTACGAAGACTAAGGAAAGATTCAAATAGCCCCAGAAAGGGTATTGAATTTATTGCAGCAATGTTAAGTTACCAGTAAACATTGATAATTACTTAAGACATGATTAGCAATAACTGTAATTTAATCAACAGATTAACTTGTAGTCAATATTTGTGCTAGATATGGCAAATTCAGGTAATTTGTGATGACAGACAGACAGTATAATTATGTAACGCCAAGACACGATTATAAATTCGCTTAAGTACAATGGTGTTTCGAAGCGTTACAGAAGTTTTATGCAGCGTTTTGTATTCATATCATAATGCCAACAATCGATAACACAGCTAAAGGGTTATTAAGCAATGTAAGGAGGCACAATGAGGCAAAGAGCAATTGAAAAGCAATCTGAGAAGTAAAGAATACTACTCTTGTGCATTTTCTGGATCTAATTCTAATGCGTCCAAATGTCACTATCACGTTCGACATTATTAATCTTACCCTCAACTTCATCTGAATATTCTAACAAGATTTTTTTTTTATATAATTAAGATTCCCGTACGTTAATATTTAATTATATGGATCAGGTCGCGCATCTATGTTGTCGTTAAATTTTAAAAAATAAAACACATTATATTAGAATTCGGCAAAATATATCCCACTTCACCGACTACTAGCCTACCAGACCATTATGAAAATTTAAATGTCGAAAACAAATGTAATAAAAAAATAATAGCAGCTGCATCCTTGCAAGCCAGATTTAGAAAGATACACAAAAGGACGACATATAAAATTTTATAACTGCACATCGTCTTCCAGACGCCAGACCAGTCGTCTGTGGTTACGGGTTAAGTTTCTTCGCGTGTTAAATAAAATTTAATAACGCGACAAGTACTGTCTATTTTGTCACTACGGTTTTATCAAGTTGCTTTTTACTTCCTTCACCTGAAAGACAAAGTATTGTATTCTCGAAAAATTCACCTTCCGAGATTTCTTCAGAGTTTCACGTTTCAGGGTCCCTAAATGACTAACAACAGGTTTTCTCAATTCCGTCTGTCTATCTGCCTGTTGGCGGTATAACTCGAAAACTATTTGTTCGAGAAAGACAATATTTTGTATACACATTATATATCTACCTGCCATAAAACGGGGAAAATTGCCGGCAACGTCACTCAGGGCGATATGAAGCTGCAAAATTGCGGAGTTTGTTTACGTTCCTCGCTCTGCCAAAATATGCGTAAAATATTGAGATTACACAATACCTGGGATTCCGAGGTGGTGAATTTATAGAAGTAAGTTGTAGCCTTATGATGGAAATGCGGGGATCTCAGAATAATGTAAAAGTATAATTTTACGTTTGTAATTAGTCCGAGAACAGTCTGCAATTTTTATCGCTGGCGGCCGGGAACTTTGGTGCTGGTATGTTGCGGGCTATTTCACCCTCTGCTGTAGCGGTACCATGGGCATTTGAGCGGATGCTCCACCAAGTATCTGCAGGTTCTTACCTGAAATATTACAGGTATGTTAATAGATTTAGATTAAGGTGCGGGTTAAACCATCACGATGAAAGGTTTCTGGGCGCCGGTATTTGCGCTTAGGGATTGCGCGGTCGAGATTTGCTTTAAGCGGTTAACCTTGTAAGACAGTTCAGCAACCAAGCGAGGGTGTTGCCTCAAGGATTCGATTTACCAAGAAAGTTCAGCAACCAAGGTAAAATCGAATTCTAGCTGCTTTGCTTTTAAGTGTACGGCAAGTTTTGGATTCAGGGCTGACAGCTTGCCATTTTCCATGATGCCCGGACTGGTAAGGGTTGCAGGTCTGCTCCGTTAGACATTTCAGCTTGCCAGATCGGAGGACCCAGGTAAGAAAGGATAAGGATAGTTAAAAAGGATAAACTTCAAGTTGGGGACTGGACATGATAGATAATCTCAAGTCGCGATAAACTCAAGTGACTTGAACTGGCAGTGTAATCTTCTTTTATACCTTTTCTGCCGCGTTATCGGGGTACTTGTCGTAGCTTCTCATGCAGAGGGAAACGACGCAGTCGTTCATACATCGCGACTACGCGCATAGCGGATGTCTTCGCGTTATCGCAAACCGCGCGCTGGCTAGATGTAACCGTCGATGAGGCGATGTACAAAATTAAATACATTTAATGGATCAATAAAATTTGCTGCAGGTGCTAGCGTTCCAGATATGCCATGGTTAACCATTTAGATAAGAGGTAAGTCGGAGAGCTAGTACCAGGAACAATAACCCTCCCCGTTTTACCTGGTTATGTATCTTAGGTAAACAATACACTTTTGGCATTTCTGGATTCAAAAGAGTCAACATATATAATGGCCAAAGTAATAAGTGTAGGACAGGATTTCATCACTTCTTGAGTTATAACAATCATGCTCTTCCTGGGAGGTTTTTCAATTCGTTGTAAGGTCCATTGTTAAGCAATGTACCTACTGTATCAAAGTAATGCTGCTTATCCAAAATAACAATTTTATTACCTTTGTCAGCCTTTAGATAAAATCATCCCTTGTTACGTAATCCCTTAATAAGTGCATGGTCTTTTCTTATCGATTCGGTAATTTTGCTTGTTCCGTTACTCAGGTTTTCCGAAATTTTAATTTTTCAAGCTCTTCTAATGAATTCTTTAGACTGTTCGTCTAAATTGGCAATTGAATTTACAATACCGGCAACGAAATCTTCTAAATGTGGTTTAGTATGAGCTAAATTAAATTTTAAATACCTACTTAGAAAAGCTTTTTCGTCCTCATTGAATAATTCTGAAGACTCGTTTTTAACATAAATTAGGAAAACTCCGCCCACTGGTACATTATGAAATTGACGAAATATGCCCAGACAGGAACTGGTATGTCAGCGGTTCTAAAGAAATGGTGAAACTGGATTTTAAGCCATGGATAGAGGAAATACCCTTAGAGAAATACAAATTCAATATTATTGTCCACAATTGAAAAAAATCTCTTTTTTTACGCTCACACACAGTCTTTAAATACACAGGTATTTTTAAACTAAGTACACACGAATCTTAAACTGCAACTAACCTACATTCCCACCTTGACGCTGGTGTTCTACCTCCATTGTCGGAACATTTATAAAACCACCGACAAACTGAAAATCGCATAATCACGCCCATGCGCCTAAGCACCAGTCGACTATATTAGAGTTTAGTTGGGCAATTTTCAGAGATGTATTTTTATCCAAATCAAAGCCTAACCTTACAAGTCTTTTTTTCTACATAAAAATCGTCTGTTGAAATTGATAACATTAATACACGTCTTTGAAAAATCTATTTTTGGAATTAGATTTCGTATCAATTGTATATGAAAATGCAATTTATACATGTGCAACTCAAACCTGCTTCGTTTGCTATACAGATATATATTTCTATGTCCAACAATGTTCGTTTTTAATTTAATAACTGAATTACTCATTTTACAATGGGCACTAACTTTAACATTTTATTATGTTTTATACAAATAAAAAGTTAAAAATAACTTTAATAATATGTTCATTCAAAACAAATTTTAGTTTTATTGTCAGCTAAACAGTTTGTACTGTATGTCTGAAATAATAACAATTTATTTACTTCCACACGAAGTGTGCGAAGTATTGAAATTCCCTCACATCGAAAACCACTCTGAGTCAAATATCTCTCAAATTCTTGCCAACCGACTAATGAACCCACTATACCAAATCTCCGTCTCGGCTGTGCGGATCTTTTGGTGGAGATCCCAGCCCACTAGCTCTCTTCCTCGTATTGGGGGGTGCCTAAACGTGCTGTGCGGGGTATGTATGTTCGTATGTGTACACGATTCCGGTCGCCGTGAACCTTCCTGAAGTCTTGCATCGTTTTCATACGATAGGTCCTCCGAAAATAAAAGCAACATCAACTTTTGAGGTATGGTCGTCGACAAAAACAATTTTTTTGTGTTTTTTTTTGTTTTTTTTATAAATAACTTGTTCATAATATTTCATTGTATTGAAGTATTCTTGGAAAGCACGAAAGGGCGCTTTTCTTGGGTGGGGGGTACCGTATATTTTCTAAATAGTTTTCTTTCTGCATATTATCTCTCATATATTTAAGTGGTGACTATACTACTATAAGGGTTATTTATGTGGTGTTGAATAATACTTGTTTGAATATTGCAGTAAAAAAAAAACGTAGAAAAGTGCAAACAAAAGCTGTTAAAGGCTATTATTTCAGTAACAACAGATTACCTGACAGCATGACCACCAGCTATCTGAAAAAGGGTATTTTGCAATTATGGTTGCCTACCAGCAAGAATTTTAAAAGAAGTTTACTGTGGCTACGTCTCATTTCTCTGGCTCCTTTAATTATACAATCACCATATTTAATTTCTTTGAGGGTATGTTAAACGGTAATGCACAAATTGCAGAAGTTTTAACAGAAACATTATTAATTAACCATTAACGCAGTAATTAGTAAATAGAGAGTATTTCATGCACACGTAGAAGCAAAACTGGTGATAACTGGCAGAACTTTCAGAGAAATCATTCACAACGCTGCCAGACCGTTTTAGGTAGTTTCTGCACTAAGACACGGAAAGACTGATTTTAAGAGAAACTCCATTGCATTAAAAACGCTGCTAAGCTACAAACCTCAAGTATGTCAAGTAGTCGTCATCGTACAGAACGTTAGGGAAAGAAAAGATTTAGTCTTCTATGATACTAGAAAACGAAGTACAACGCGAAATCAGACAAATTAAGTATAACTGGGGGACTTAAAAATAACATCAAACTTTAGCTGGCAATCACGACTACCTTAATTTTTTTCAGAGAGTAAAATCCTAGTTGCAAAAACAGGTGCCAAAGTCAAGACAAAGCCGTCTTCGTTAAAAGCCAAACCATCTGAAATATAGATCCAGAAAATGAGCCACATGTATTTGCCACCTTCCCGCAACATAATATCTATAATGAATTCGAACACACTTTGTCTGTGGAATACTATATTTCAAGTAGAAAGTGAAAAAGCGCTTAGGTGCGACGAAATATTCAAGGTTCTGACTGATGAAACCTCATATTTTATTAGAAGCGGAATTCTTACCAAGAGGTGAAAGATAAAGGTGCAAGGTCATTTTAATTCCTCCAACTGAGGGTGCGCTGCTATAGGGAACTTGCGTCCCTCTTCAGCCAAGAACGGGAATTATAGGGTGAAAGAAAGGAGGGGTAGAGAATGGAAAAGAGGCCAGGAAAGGTGGAAAGTACTACCCCGGCATTCGCTTCAGAGAAGGTACTTTATTTGATAAGGAAAACCACCTAAAAGCAAGAATCAGAGCAGACGGCCAGGGTAATCGAACCCGCGACCTCCCGAATGCTAAGCAAATGTTAAAACCACTAATTCGTTACACAAAATTTCTGAGGTGCGACTTCAGTGAACATTTTTAGAAACAAAGGAAGTATCTTGGATTATGGGAATTATTGGGGGTCTCTGCTCGTAGTGGATGTAAAAATCCTCACCAGAGCTACGGCTACTACCTGTAATTCGAAAAATACCTGAATCACCAAACGGTTTCAAGCCAAATCGGAATAGTCCATTTGATAGATACCTACAAGAAAAAGCCGGAACACGACAACTTGAGCAATTCGCAATTTTTTTTAAAACACAAACTAGAGTCCGGCAGGGTTAACACAAAGCACATATTAATAGTTATTTATGTAAGAAGGGCATAATCAATAGATTATAGCACGAGGAAATGTTTAAAGCTCGGCGATAAGCGGAGAGCTTTAAATTTCCCGAGAACTATAATAGTGAATAGGCACGTGGTACAAACAACGTTTTATTTCATTTGGTTCTCAAAACGGTCAAAATTCAAAGATTCAGTATTTTGGCTACAAACTTCTGCGTCATCGGTGCTGACGGAGTAAATTTTTAGTGTGGTATGATTTCAATGCACATTTTTGGTGTTACTATACTACACTGTTGGTGCTTGTTATACTGTATAGCAACTGTATAGGCTCTAGGGCCATAAAAGCCATTTTACACCCGCTATCTGGGGCCAATATAAAAGATTATGTTTTCAGAATAAAATAAAGGCATTTAAAAACCACCATAACGAAAAAAACTACATCACAATTGGCAGTACAGAAATAACACTAAGGGCCGGTTGCAGAAAGCAATGTTAAGTCTGGTGTTAGCTAACGTCGCGTCAAAGTGAACAAAATCGCATCAAATTTTGTTTACTAATGTATTAGTTACCATACATATTTGAGATTTGATTCGTTTTTGTTCACTTCGACGTCGCGTTAGCTAACACCAGACTTAACATTGCTTTCTGCAACCGGCCCTAAGTTTGCAATCTTCCGACGTCATTCAGTAGTTAAATTATTAATTTATAAAAATTACAAGCTGGTGGTTATATTCGAACAACCCTAAATTCGAATTCATTAATATATACAAATGTATACGGGGTTCCTATATTAAAAATTAACTAAAAAGCTACTATGATCAAATACAAAAATTAAACCGTGTTCATGAAATTCTAAAATCTGCTATTCAAAAGTTAAACAATTAAATTATCAAATATACCTGGTCACAAGGTATTGAATTGAAAAACTATGCCGGGTTATGTAATCACATAGAACAGATGAATTACTTATGCGCGAGTAAAGACTAGACAAGCAAATACAAAATTAAATTAATTACTTTTTTGAATTCGAAAAGCAAAGATAACTCTAATTAAAAACTCTTAAAAAACCTATGCCCTTAAACTCAATCCGCGAATCGGACGCTTATCGCAAAGGCCTTTGGATAACGTAACGCAGTCATAATTAATTAAAATTAACGCCTTGTCAAAAAAGAACCGTCTTAGTTCAACGCCATGAGCGTTAAAAGCAAATTAGTTCCGTATTCTACTCTAAACAATTGTTGAAGTCAAACGAAATCCAAAATTAATTAAAGTGCCACGCTACTAGCGTGTGTGCAATCCACACTAACTTATTGCAATGACCCTATACGTATAATATTAGTAGGTTTATAATTAGTGTAATAAATAAAAAGAGTCACCACACAATATTTAATTTAGTTCTACCACTTGCAAAATCAAACTAACTGATTAATTTATTTCGTTGGGTACGCCAAAATTGAGAATTACTCTTATGGTAGTTTGCCCTTTTTCTAATCCATTCATCTGATTTCCTAACTTTGCTAGCTCATTTACATACAGAGACATGAAAATAAAACTCAAAATCTCAGGTCTGGGTTCCTCAATCCTAGTTAAAATTTTATGGAACGCCTCTGGAACGTAACAGGTGAACTAAAAATGTAGGCGTGATGCGCCGTTGGTACGTCAAATCTATCACAACAAGTGCTAGTTATTTTCAGCTCGCGTGTGAAATTGATTTATCAACAATTAAATGAACAAATTTTGATGGTAAGATTTTGAATAATTGCCTTCAAGTGGCGTCTATGTATTCCTTTGTTTTTTCAGATCGTTAGCTATTGGTGCATTCTTAAAAAGGACGCCGTATTCGCATTTTCTTTTATGGGGCTCCACTTGACGATTTTAATTAAAAATCCTGGGAAAATACCTCGCCATCCCCATGAACCGCTATGATTTTCTTATTCTCCAGGTCGTAATTAAGGTATGCTCAATTTTTCACGCCGATTGCGCCAGTCGAAATTTTAAACCTCACTTTGGTTGTCGTAGCTGGGGTTCGTTGTTATGAATCTGGCTGAAATCTTGCTCCCCGGGCTGCTCGTGATGCTGGGTTATGTTCTGGCCTGATGTGTGGAGCTGCCGGAAGAATCCTGACACCCTATGCCTTCCCACGATGCTGCAGATTGATGCTGCGGGAGATCGCCTCCAAGCCGTGGCTGCCGTCGTCGCCTCGGGACGCCAAAAACTCAAATACCTGGAATCTCTTGCCTCCAATTGTGCTGATACACTCGAATTCGCTGATTACGATGGTGCTATTTATTTTTTTATACTTTTATGCTTTCTATAAAATTTTTATGATTAAAGATAGAGCAAAAACCAAGCACTTTCATCAATTTATTTCAAACAAAAGCTATATCCTTGTCGTAATTGACAAAACACTGTCTACAGATTTGAATTGTAGGAAATCAACCAGGTACAAAAACATAACTTATAATCTAATTTTAACAAATTTTATCAGTTATTTACAAACTCTTATGTACTAGAATTATTGTCTTTTGGAATTGTTTATTTCTCAACGTTTTTATATGCGCCACTCACTTGATTTTTATAACACTTAAATGCCCATTGTTTATCACTGCACTGACTAGTTTTTTAATCCACCAACATTGTCTAATTTCTTGCTTATTTGAATTCCACCTAATTTCTTGCTTATTTGAATTCCACCTAATTTCTTGCTATTTCAATCTCTTCAAATCCCCAAGTCTTGTATTTTCATGTAATAAATGACTTGCCTGGCTTTTCTATGTTCTTTGCCTTATTCTTCTAGTCATTCTTGTTCTCACCTTTATTAAAAATGTTCATTTGCTACCCATTCTCTAATGACTTTACTTTCTACGCTTCCATTTTTAAGCTGTGTCTAACTTGAACTTTTTGTGCCAGTTCTTAATTAATTTAGATTGGGCTTTTAGTTTGTGCAAATCTATTATATTACGATTAAAATTATATTGCTAAACCCAATACACGGAATTTGAGCTTCCATATTTCTGTGCCTATTCAAATATAATCAATGACATTGGCGAATTATACCAGTGTTATTATGATTTGGCAATTTATGTGAATTTTCTCAGATGCTTGCATTCTTACAACTCTGTGCTTTAATGATTTAATTTGCTATTTGCTTGTACTGCAATCAGAGCCGATTTGAGGGCTAAATACCATCGCATGAAATTCCCCCTAATTTTTGTTAATTAAAATCACTACGCATGTTTTCTTTTTAATATCATTAGTAGATTGTAATGCGTTGTTATTTTAATTCACACAAAATTATTTATTGTTTTTTTTTTGAACTGTTATTATTAATCAGTCTCATTTGATATTTGATGCATTACTATCCTACCTTAAATTACTAAAATGCCTAACCTATCTCCTATTCTAACTAAACTATTGTGTGTGGTACAACATTGGTCCTATAACTAATCTATTCTAAATTATATTTTCCAAATATGGGTGTATCGCCGAGATATGAAAACGACCCCTTACTCTATTATCTGTTTCATTGATAAGTTCGTATGTATTTTCATTGCTTAGAATTTTATGTACCCTGTAAGGTCCTTCATAGGCGTTTAAAAATTTCGCACAGATCTTCTCTCTGCGATCAGCTACCTTGAGCTTTTTTATTATGACTCGATCCCCAATTTTAAACTTCATTCGCTTCTTTATTTTGCGATTTATCTTCTCTTCGTAACGGTCCTGAGTTTTCTTAACTCGTTCTCTTACTTGTTCTAAAAGTTCGTTTATTCCTGTTGCATCTTCTTCTGGCCTCCATGGTCTCGCAGGTATTATGCTTTTGCATAGGGTTACCGGACTTATCTCCGTTGCAATATTTGGTACGTTGTTCACGAAGTCTTCCACCTTTGGCAGGTACTGAACCCATCTATTATGGTGCTCATGAGTCATGACTTTTAGGTATTTTATCACTTCTTTGATGTACCTCTCTGCGATATTCGATTGCGGATGTCGTATGCTACAAAAGTAAGTTTTAATCCCCTTATGTTCCAAATTGTTGATTAATCTTGCGTTCTTGAAATAACTTGCATTATCTGCTAGCACTTTCCTCGGAGTTCCCACTTCTTGTTGATATTTTTCTATAGACTTGATAACGTGTTCGGTGTTACTGTATTTGGCTGGATAAAGTTTTATGTACTTTGAGAATGCGTCAACCATTATTAAGATGTGTCTGTATCCAAATTGTCCCGGTACTAAGTTTCCCAAATAATCTATTGCAATTAATTCCAAAGGTTTGTTGACTCTAATACTTTTTATTATGTTCTGATTTGTATGGTTCTTTTCTTTGGCTAACTGGCATATTTGACAGCAATTTGTAAAATGTTTGATGAATTTTATATCTTTTTTTGTGTAAAAACATTCGCGAAATATTAGCCAAGTCTTCCTTCCTGCACAATGTCCAAAAGTTAGATTAATTTCCCTGACAATGTCGACTACATCGTTTCTGCATAAGACTATTAGCTCTTTACCACCCAATACCTTTATCAATAAACCTTCCACAATTTTGAAACCTTTATATTCTTGGTTCGGACTGTCCTGTACCAAATTTCTAATCTGATGAAGTTCCAAATTATCTTGTTTAGTTAACAGCTCTTCTTTTGAAAATCTTCCGTGCTGATAAATCTTCTCTATCCCTATAATCAGTTGTTTTTGCTTTCTACTATTCGCTGCATCCTTCCTACTCAGGAAATCAGCTACGACATTCATGTTTCCTGGCCTATGCCTGATCTCAAAGTCATACTGTTGTAAGTACAACGCCCACCTGTATAATCTATCATTATTGAATGTTTTGTTCTTCATAAAAGAAATTGCTGTATTGTCGGTTTCGATATAAAATTTGTTTCCGGTTAAATAGAATTTTAGTTTGTTGATTGCAAAGATAATGGCTAACATCTCCTTTTCAGCAATTGTGTATCTCGTCTCATACTCTTTGAGTATCCGTGAAATAAAACAAATCGGGACTTCTACTCCTTCTTGGACCTGTATAAGTTCTGTTGCTACTGCCATGTCCGATGCTTCCGTCCTTAATATGAAGCTTTCTTTGAAATTTGGATATTTAAGTAGCAATCCCTCATGGAATTTTTGTTTTAAATTGTTAAACGCCTTCTCTCTTTCTTCAGTCCACACCCATTTCGTTTCCTTCCTCAGTAATTCAATCAAAGGCAAAGTTAAGTCAGAATAATTTGCTATAAACTTCTTATAATAATTTAACAGGCCAAGTAAGCCTCTTAGCGTTTTTAAATTTTTCGGACGGAGCAAATTCTTTATTTCTTCTATCCTTTCTGTACTTATTGTGACCCCTTTGTTGCTAATTTCATAGCCTAAATACGCTACATTAGTTTTCATGAATTGACACTTGGCCAAATTTAATTTCAAACCGTTCTTGTTTAAAGTACCTATAACTAATTTTAAGTGCTCCAAATGTTGTTCCACATCTTCTGAAAATATTAAAATGTCGTCTATGTAATGCACGCAAAAGCTGTCGAATTTATTTAATATTTGTTGCATAGCTCTCACTAAAGCTGCCCATGATGTCGTCAAACCAAACGGGACCACCTTGAATTGAAAAATTTCCCCCTCTATGCAGAATCCGGTGTATTTTCTAGAGTCCTCATGTAGCGGTATCAACCAGAATGAATTTTTCAAGTCCAATTTCGATAGAACTTTCTTGTCCCAAATCTGACTCAATAAAACGTCAATTGTCTGCGGACTTTCATACTGGGGTTTCGTAATCTGATTGATTTTACGTGCATCGAGACATAATCTAAGACTACCGTCGCTTTTTTTTACTACCACCATTGGGTTCATGAAGTTTATTTTAGAGCGTTCTATTATCCCCTTCGTCTAACATTTCTTGTTTTTCGTGTCTCACCTTCTTGCGTTGTGCAAATGGTATAAGATATGATTTCAACTTGTGATTTGTCTACAAACAACTTATGGCAATATTCCTTCGCTTGTCCGGTCTTCTGGTTTACTATATCTTCATTTTTCTCGATTATTTCCATGATCCTATCTTTATATTGTATAAAATCCCTTCCTATCTGATTATCATCCAGTATTCTTTCCCCTATCGCATAATTATTTATAATAATAACTTCGTCTCCGGCTTTCTTAGCTCGGCAACAATTCATATTATCGTCTCCCGCCGTTATCTCAGCTGGGCAACAATTTCTTAGCTCGTGATCCTCAATAGACCAAGGCTTTATAATATCATTAATCTGGATGCTCTTTAGCATTCCATCAATTTTTATCCCTACTTTCTGAATGATATCTACACCTATTACAAACTGTACGTTCAAAGCTGCTACAATATAAAATCGGACATCAAATTCTTTTCCATTTATGCATATCTTTATTACCAATACCCTATTCGTTGTTGAAATTTTTCTTCTTGTTGCTGACAAAAGGTCGATCTTGTTAACTTTTACAATGTTGCTTCTTAAATTATCCATATTAGTATTTATCACTTCCTCCTGTACTAAGGAAACCATTGTACCACTGTCAATCAACGCATAATATTGTTGGTCTAAAATTTGTAATTTTATAAATGGTAAACACGAGTTTGTTGCATATTCTTCGTTCTCCTCTAGTAAATATTCCCCCGTTCTGTCCCATGTGATAGCAAAATTCGCAACATACTTAAAACTACTATTACTAACTATATTTACAAAAATTGGGTTTTTTTTCCCCACCGAAGGCTCTTCATGCACCTCGGCTATCTCTATTCGGTTCAAATTTTCTGCATTGTCTCTATTTGTGTTTCGCTCGGTAAATAATGTGTTGACGTACTGTCTGTCTGTATTCGGTGCCTGCTCCATCTCTTGACATCTCTTCTTATTACATTCGGCAATAAGCTGGTCGTAGTTCTTTCTATCTTCCCCCCTACTGAAATTATTCCTGTTCTGGTTACCCCAATTATTATTGTAATATCCCCTATTTTGATTGTATGCTCTATTAAAGTTTCCCACGTTTCTTCTGTCTTGTTGATTATATTGATTATTATTATTAAAATTGTTATTTGGCCGAAATTTATTTTCTAAAGTGTTATCCAATTTTCTTTTATAACTTGAATTTTGATGAATTGCTGTCCGTGTTTCTCCTCTCTCATTGTAAACTGCCATGTCATAATTTCGCACAATTTCCAACAAATCGCGCAACGTCTTGACGTTTTGGACTGCCACCGCTCTGGTTATTTCAGCCTCAAGGTGTCGTGACAGGTGTTGTACTATTTCCTCTTCTGCCAACTTAGGAGTTAGGTACTGTGCCTTGTTGAAACGGTGCATTATGTACATTTCGCGAGATCCTCCTTTATCGATGTACTTGCCCGATGTTAGTTCCGTCCTTACTTGAGCTTGATGGGAATTGCTCCAATATTGTTCCACGAAGAGTGCCCGAAATTCATCATACGTTGCATATTTGGACTTTATGATGCTATGCCAGACTTCAGCATTTCCCTTTAATGCCATATTGATTACCTGTAGCCGTCTGCATTCAGTCGTTATTGTTTTAATGATATCGTCTAGCTTACTTAGGAAAATCATCGGGAGCTCCCCGTATCTCCCCTCAAACTTCGGGATAAATTCTGTGCTGAAGCTAGGAGGTGCCACACTAACTGGATATTCTTGTGTGTGTTCTAACCTATCATTAATCCCCTGTAACTCCCTTGTAAGTCGGTTGTCTATTATAGTGATCTTTGTTGCATTTTGCTTCCTTTCCTCGCCTGCTTTCTTGAATTTTTCTTCTGCACTTGTTTTCAACCTGTCTAGCTTCTGATCTGTTTCATCCTGTTGTTGAGCCAGCCTTTCTTGTGTTGTTATTTGTAATGCTAACATTTTATCTTCAATTTCTTCGTCCTTTCTTTTCAGGCTTTCATCAACCCTCTGCAAGACTTCTTGTTGTATCTCCGCCTTCATTGTTTCTTTGAAATCCTCGAGTTTCTTTTCTAACCCGTCTAATTTTCCTTCCACCGCTTTGACCAGGATCTCTGCATGTTGTTCTGCCCTATTCTCTCTTTCCGCTGCATCTCGTTTCAATTCCTGTACCGTTCTTTCGGCATCTTGTTTGAGCTCTTGTACCGTTTTTGTTGTCTGTGTGAGTATTTGTTGTAATTTTTCGTCCCTTTCCTCTGCTTCCTTCCTGCTCTTTTCTTCCCTTTCCTCTGCTTCCTTCCTCATTTGTACTATAGCTTCCATAATCCCACTTAATTCCTGCGTTTGTTTTGACGTTTGCGGCTGTTGTGTTTCGGGCTGGTCGCCCTGTGTTTGTTGTTCGGTCAGTGGCTCTTGTGCCTCCGTAACCTCTTCGGCTTGCTGTTCCTCGCCTTCACTTGTCATCATGTGTTCGATTTTTCGTTGATACGTGATACAGATAGAATTTGAGTGCTCACACCCACAGACAAAACACCCACACAAATAAAGCTTTTCAAAATTTTAAATCTTAATAACTTCCACCTACCTACTGTCTATCAATTTATTTTGTTACTTAAATTCGTTGAGCGCCTAGTGAATTTATAAAAAGTCCATGAATTAGGCGACCATTTAATTTTGTAATAGTCCAATACGTGGTTTATTCTAATCTTTACAAGGCCCCCGTTGTGATCGACCTTAATTATGCGATAACAATGTGGATTAATTTTATTTAATTCAGTTTTGCCCCACGTTTTGGGCTCGCCATTTAATTTATGCAATAGCCCAATACGTGGTATATTTTTAATTTTTAAAAAAAGCTCCACGTTGGTGACGCCATTTAATTATGCAATGACCCTATACGTATAATATTAGTAGGTTTATAATTAGTGTAATAAATAAAAAGAGTCACCACACAATATTTAATTTAGTTCTACCACTTGCAAAATCAAACTAACTGATTAATTTATTTCGTTGGGTACGCCAAAATTGAGAATTACTCTTATGGTAGTTTGCCCTTTTTCTAATCCATTCATCTGATTTCCTAACTTTGCTAGCTCATTTACATACAGAGACATGAAAATAAAACTCAAAATCTCAGGTCTGGGTTCCTCAATCCTAGTTAAAATTTTATGGAACGCCTCTGGAACGTAACAAGTGAACTAAAAATGTAGGCGTGATGCGCCGTTGGTACGTCAAATCTATCACAACAAGTTCTAGTTATTTTCAGCTCGCGTGTGAAATTGATTTATCAACAATTAAATGAACAAATTTTGATGGTAAGATTTTGAATAATTGCCTTCAAGTGGCGTCTATGTATTCCTTTGTTTTTTCAGATCGTTAGCTATTGGTGCATTCTTAAAAAGGACGCCGTATTCGCATTTTCTTTTATGGGGCTCCACTTGACGATTTTAATTGAAAATCCTGGGAAAATACCTCGCCATCCCCATGAACCGCTATGATTTTCTTATTCTCCAGGTCGTAATTAAGGTATGCTCAATTTTTCACGCCGATTGCGCGAGTCGAAATTTTAAACCTCACTTTGGTTGTCGTAGCTGGGGTTCGTTGTTATGAATCTGGCTGAAATCTTGCTCGCCGGGCTGCTCGTGATGCTGGGTTATGTTCTGGCCTGATGTGTGGAGCTGCCGGAAGAATCCTGACACCCTATGCCTTCCCACGATGCTGCAGATTGATGCTGCGGGAGATCGCCTCCAAGCCGTGGCTGCCGTCGTCGCCTCGGGACGCCAAAAACTCAAATACCTGGAATCTCTTGCCTCCAATTGTGCTGATACACTCCAATTCGCTGATTACGATGGTGCTATTTATTTTTTTATACTTTTATGCTTTCTATAAAATTTTTATGATTAAAGATAGAGCAAAAACCAAGCACTTTCATCAATTTATTTCAAACAAAAGCTATATCCTTGTCGTAATTGACAAACACTGTCTACAGATTTGAATTGTAGGAAATCAACCAGGTACAAAAACATAACTTATAATCTAATTTTAACAAATTTTATCAGTTATTTACAAACTCTTATGTACTAGAATTATTGTCTTTTGGAATTGTTTATTTCTCAACGTTTTTATATGCGCCACTCACTTGATTTTTATAACACTTAAATGCCCATTGTTTATCACTGCACTGACTAGTTTTTTAATCCACCAACATTGTCTAATTTCTTGCTTATTTGAATTCCACCTAATTTCTTGCTTATTTGAATTCCACCTAATTTCTTGCTATTTCAATCTCTTCAAATCCCCAAGTCTTGTATTTTCATGTAATAAATGACTTGCCTGGCTTTTCTATGTTCTTTGCCTTATTCTTCTAGTCATTCTTGTTCTCACCTTTATTAAAAATGTTCATTTGCTACCCATTCTCTAATGACTTTACTTTCTACGCTTCCATTTTTAAGCTGTGTCTAACTTGAACTTTTTGTGCCAGTTCTTAATTAATTTAGATTGGGCTTTTAGTTTGTGCAAATCTATTATATTACGATTAAAATTATATTGCTAAACCCAATACACGGAATTTGAGCTTCCATATTTCTGTGCCTATTCAAATATAATCAATGACATTGGCGAATTATACCAGTGTTATTATGATTTGGCAATTTATGTGAATTTTCTCAGATGCTTGCATTCTTACAACTCTGTGCTTTAATGATTTAATTTGCTATTTGCTTGTACTGCAATCAGAGCCGATTTGAGGGCTAAATACCATCGCATTATATGTTCTTAAAAAATCGTTGACTATAAAGAAATAGATTTAAGGCCAGTACATAGAATTCTCTGAGAGAGAGAGAGAGAGAGAGAGAGAGAGAGAGAGAGAGAGAGAGAGAGATAGATGAAGTAGTCCACATTACAACGCTGAGTGGAAGCTGGCAGGCCCAATTTGCTGACGTTAAATCGAAAAAAAAATCCAAATCAACTCAATGATACGCAACGTCAAGGTTCTCGGAATTGTGTACCTTAGATCCTGGTTATACATATACAGAGTGTCTATAAAAGATTGTCTGGTAAAGAGGGCTATGAATGATGCCGCTCTTTAAGAATTGTGGAATGTGTTATCGATTTTTTCGGCATCTGTATTACCAGCCAACCTATTTCTGACAGTTTCTGCTGATTTTCCACATTTAACATAACATTTGTAAAAAAAGTTGTTCTCATTGTCATAATAATTTTCATTGGATTAGTTGAACAAAATGCGTTCATTACTGTAGCGTATTACCGAAACGGTGTTTTTGAAAACGGATCCTGGAATTATTCGATGAATACTTGCAGAGGAGAGTTTATAGCCAGATTTCCTGATCATAACATCGAGGTAGCATCTCTTAATCGACACATCAAGCGCATTATAAACGAATTTTTAGCTACTAGAAATATTGTAAAAGGAAATTACACGGGTAGGCCTGCCATCGATGATGAAGTAGCGAACAATTTTCGAGAACAGAGAGAGTTTTTAGTTCGATAACAAAGTATCGATACCGTCAAAACGTAAAAAAAAGAATAAATTAGTAGCAAATTCTAGAACTTATTCAGAACGTATCAAACAAAGAATACCGCTAGTACAAATAACTCAAAAAGACAATCCGCAAGCCGGCAAAGCAAATATGCAAAGGACAACTGGATGTCGGAATGCAAAGAGGTGGAAGTATATCAAGTAAAATGTGATACATATAACGTCCATACAGAACTAGTTCTTAGAAACTCAGTAACGAACATTATAATAAAAATTGAAGAAAAGCTAAAACAGGAAGGCAATATGTGGGACTCCTTTGATTATGACAGACCAATTACAGCAACTATAAAATGAGAAAAAATATATGGTGGTATTGGTATGAGTGTTTCCGAAAAAGTTTTGGTAATCTGGAAGTATTAAACGCTTCAAACGTTTCATTACGAAGCTAAGTTCCATTGGATTAGAGAAACGTCAAGTATTAAAACTACCCGACGTGAGCGCGTTAACTTTAGCTGGATCAAGGCAGTGCACAATCGCTTATGCGCATTATTAGCTGAACCTGACAGGCTACGCCACACTGGCGATAAAATGAACACAACTTGCATGCGATGGCTCAATCTATAATTTAAAATTTTTCTAACAAGCCTATAGTTGCGCCGATTGAGCATTGGATAAAACAAGATACAAATAAATTCTAAACCATTCGCTGAAGGTCAACTTGATATCTTAATTTACTGCTATATTGTTATGGAAATAAACTATTGTACTTAGGCTGTTGTATGGCTAAAGAAGAATGGTTTTTTTACAAAATGAATACACCAGTTATCAGTTATGATGCCCTTTCATAATTGATTAATAACAATACCGAATTCTTTTGCTTCGACTAGCTGTTAGGTTCGCAAAACTTTCGTCCCAGGATTGAGTCTCTACACAGTTGAAACTTTACGCAATTGTATGATAATTGCACTAGTATGGCGAATGCTTCTTAATAAAAATTTAATCTCAAATAATGGTCGCGAAGCGACACAGAAATTGCTATTGATAATAATTACGTTACAGGTAAATAAAAATAAAAATAAATGCAACTTCGTAACTAAGAAAACCTGTTTATCGGCAACCAAGAACGCCGTTCCGATCCAACGCCGTCTCAATCCGAATTTGACGCCAACCTGCTTCAATGCCTTCCTGGGCTTCCCGATACTGGAAACTGCTTAAATGCGCCTTTTCCATCTTTTCTACACCGTTGTCTGCTCGCTGTAACCGTTTTGCTCCAAAATTCCGGTAGCTCCCTCGACTGCAATTCTTGGAGTAGCTTGTCTGTCTTTGCTAATGCCTCCAATGCCTCTGCTATAACTCGCCGAAAAGAAAGTTTGAAGTCAAGACATTTCTCTAAGAGGATTTTTTCCTCGAAGATCCATTACCATACCTTTTATATTAATTTTTTTTAATGCTGTTGCGTTCAAGTTTTCCTGTTTCCAAACAACAACCAAAACTGCAAACAGTTTTTAATTCGAGCTAGATTATTATTTGTTTAAGTGTATTAGGTAATCAAATTGAGAGGGTAACAATCAAATTAATCCTCGTTTATTGACACAGTTGTTTGTTTGTAGCAAGGTGCTACTATTATATACTCAGCATAACGAACTAATTAAATGTCTATCTGATGAATTTACCTCCAGAAGGAACATGATCGGGACTGATTTGGTTGGCGCAAAGGGTGCATACAAACGCAAATACGTTTGCAGTACCCTGCGTCCACCATACACTTTTCAAAAATGGATTGGGGCTGCTCCATTTTTGCAAGGATTTCCAGGTAGTCAACATTTTATTGGAACACGTAATAGTAAACTGTATAACGCAGTTGGATACATCTATTTGCTGCTTGTGATAACTGCTAATGTACATCTCCTTATTCACATACAATATAATTTAAAAATGTATGGTACGCTGCCTGCGCTTGTAAAGATACATAGATTACAAAGTACGTTTACTTTATTTTTCGTAAACGTCATTACGCATAAACTCTACGAGAAGATGTTAAATCAAACTTGGAAAGACCTTGTAAATATAGATGAACGTGCACTGGATATCGGCATGCCGATTAATGATTCTTGTACTAAACGCTTTATTTCTGCTTGGATCTTGATGGATTTATTAGTTTTACTGACCATCAGTGTATTTACAGCTGATGATCTAAAAGACTCTCTAGTAAGAAGGTTTGAGTATACCGTAGTATCGTTATCTTTCTTGTATAATAATGCTATAGCGACAGGTATAATGGCCTGGCATTGCGCATTCATTATACGCTTTAGTAATTTGAATAGATACCTCTACAACACAATCTACAAGCAATTAGATATAAAACCCACTCTATCCTACTCGCTTCAAAGGGTAATATCTGTATACAATGACCTACATAAAATACTAAAACATATCAACAAAGTTTACTCTCTTCCTTTATTGATGCAAATACTCCTTAGTTCGTCTTCAGTAGTTTTTCAGATTTTCTATACTTTGGTGCTCCTTGAAAGCAGCCAAGCTGAATATTTTATTATGTTTATAATAGGTCTGGCTTTAATAGCTTTCTTCTTCGTAGAGATCACTATTTTTGTACTTCTATGTGCTGCTGTTACATATAAGGCAAGTATCAGAAGTTGTATAAATGTCGTACATATTTCTTAATATTATTTCGTTTACTTGATTTTCATTTGGTTTTATAATTAGTATATGAAATTTGCAGTTTAAAAAGTGGAATGAAGCTATGTAGTTACTGCAGTTCAGTTATATATGTTTATATTTCAAGATAATTATAAGCATTAATTTTTACGTGTTTTAGAGCGTTGTTAAAATAATTCCCTTTCAGGCAAATTCGATAAAAAACCTTCTTTTCAAAGTCTCTTCAGCAACCGCTAATACTGCACTAAGAACGGAGGTAGTAAATACATCCATACATTTTTACATAATATTTACCAGTCATTTTAAACTGCAGGTTCATTGGTTTTCCTTACAACTTTTACATGAAGACATGGAAATTACTGCTGGAGGATTCTTTGCCATCAATGCACCTTTTCTTTATACCGTAAAAGATTAAATACAGTACTGCTGATTTTTTTATCAATATTAATTTTGTAGATGGTTGGAGCTGGTGTTACATATTTGGTTATTCTTATACAATTTCATTCTGCCATTAAATTAAAGCAATAAAGACGAAATTTCTAATTTTGGTCCTACAACTCATATAGTTTGTACATTTCTATTTAATGCCGCTTCAGGTCTACTGAATGCTTAGGCATTGACAACCGTGAAGTCCTAATTTCTAATCGTCTTCAGAGAAGAAAACACCACCGTCGAATTCGGTTGCAGTAAAACCAATGTGCACAGTGTTTTAAAATATATTATTAATATGTACTTATATTTGTTGTCTTTCAAAAATATACTAGCTGCTTGTTACTTTTAGTCATTCTCGTTGCATTTAGCTGTTCTAAGTTATCTCTGTACTTATGGAGGTAGCATACGTTTTAACGGTTCAACCAACAAATTTTATAATACTAAGTTACAAGCGAAACCCCGTTTAAGAAAGGTGACCAGCTTAGCAAATTGTTGTTAAGGTAAAGACACCACATGGTGTTTTGCCTGCGTGTGATGAACTGAGGGATTCCACCAGGAAAACTTTCTTGAACATGGAAAACATGCACGTGCCCAGATCCGAGATTTGGAATACCCACGGACTGCACTGCTCTTTACAAATAAAAATCATGCAGTGGGTGTACGAACCCTATTAAAATAACTTTCATAAATATGCTGAGCTGGATACAGAGATTCAGTTGACGGAAAAATTTTAAAATCAAGCGAGCGATCACCGAGCGCTGGTTGAAAATGTTAGCGGGCGATCGCCCCGGTAGCTGCCAGAAGCCACGATCAGTACAACTCCAAGGATACCGACTGGCGAAATTTTCGTGGTTATACACGCGAAATGACGGAAGACCTTTCAGGGCGAAAGGACCATAAAAGATGAACAGCGGCAGACCAAAGAGTTGAGAGCTTTGTCTGCGACTAACGTTGTTGTACAAGACGATAGCTAAGCGGTAAATAGTCAAACGATACAAGGGTTTGTTCAAATATTGCAAAGGCACCCATATCTTTTGGTGCCTGTTTGTAATTATTTATTTTTTGGTATAAAAATAGTATGTTAAAATTACGGGCAAACATCCTAGTACACACACTTCTCTGTTTATATTTTTATACTGTGCTCAACATTTGCCTGTCAGTAAATTAAGGCTGGTTAAAATGAACTGTAATACTTAATCGCACAAATAAAATGGTTGAATGCCCCTCTTTCTATTTTATTTAACTGCAATACCAATTACACTAGCTCTCGGCAAACACAAAACTTCTTATCTCATGGGTTGGGTTCATAAACGGACTATTCTCAAATTTTAAGTAATTTTTTTCAACGTAGCTCGTTTGCTCGTTATTAGTAGATAAAATTCACAGACTCGTAAATTGACAGATGAACATAAAATGGTTTTTTTTCGAACAGCGTGAAATTGAACGTTTAATATTGTAAAATACAGTGAAAACGCGTCAGGTAAATTATTTGAATATTCCCGCTTGGCAACTAATAAAACATCGTCTTGATTGTTTCTCAGGATGACGTCAACCTCACCTTGATTGGTTGCAAGCCGATTTTGCAACTGTTGCTGATGCTCGATTCTGGCCGTTTTGAAAACCACGAAGTAATTGGACTTTTGGGAAAACGCTGGTCTCTTCGGCAAGGTTTAATCTTTGATTTAAGTCGTTTTCCCGAACGCTGACATTTAAACTTGCAGGCAAATTCCTACTTCATTATATCCTTCTACGCTGGCTTCGGAGCTGGTCGCAGTGACGCCGCCGGAATATCTCAGGCTGTAGCCGCTCCCCTGAGTGCCGATGATGACGCCGACGTTCTTGCAACCCTGGAAGATAACCCCGATCGCTGACCTCTGGGTTTCGATGGTAATTTTGGCCGTAGTCGAAGATCGTAATTTGCAGTTGGACGGCTCTCGATATCCTCAGAGGTGATTTTTGCAAAATGTAAATTTTTCGCTGTGGAAACTACTGCAAACGTTAGCACAGGTACTCCACCACTTGGGAAATAAAATAGACCACTTTTTATATTTCAAAATACTCGTTTATTGTTATAAAACGTTAATTAAACGTGGAGCACAAATTCAACTACCTTTCAATTAATTTAATTCAATTGTTTTTTATTGCTAATAACAAAAAAGCACCATGTTGCTAAGATGCGGTTTTATTCTACTATTAATAAAAGATTAAGTTTGAAAATATTTACCATAAATAGAATATAATTTGATTACATACATTACAATCTAACATAATTACAACCTAACATTTTCTTAATCTAAAATATTGTCGTTTTGCTTATAATTAATATTGTTCCATAACGTTGCACTCACAAACGTTTTTAATTTCACTACTTTGTTTTTGGACTGCTTTTATTTATTATTAATTATTAAAGCAGTGATCTTTGAGTTCTGCACTTTTTACGTCGCTTGCTTCTTTTCTGTTGCCTCCAGTCAGGATTTTTATATTTCAAAATACTCGTTTATTATTATAAAACATTAATTAAATGTGGAGCACAAATTCAACAACCTTTCAAATTAATTTAATTCAATTGTTCTCCCTGTTAATGACAAAAAAGCACTATGTTGCTAAGATACGGTGTTATTCTACTATTAATTGGGAAATTAGGTTTGACAATTTTTACCGATAAATAGAATAAAATTTAATTACATAAATTACAATTTAACATTTTCTAAAATCTAAGATATTGTCTTTTTGCTTATAACTAATATTGTTCCATAGCGTTGCACTCACTGCTCTGCTTTTGCACTATGTTTTTAATTATTAAAGCTCTGATTTTGGAGTTCCGCAATTTTCACGTTGCTTGCCTCTTTTCTGGTGCCTCCATTCAGGAATTGCTCTTTGCAATTTTCTAGATTTTCCTTCATCTTGATTTACCCTTCAACTTGCTCACAATTTTCACAGTCCTTTGCTTTTATTGATAACTACGCTCCTTTTATGCACGTAACACCCTTTTTGTGTCAATCACTTTCGTTTGGTCTGGCTTTACATGTGCACTTACCTATCATTTTAATTATATTACTTTATTCACAAGCCAAATTTAAACCCTCTGAAATATGCTTTGCCTTTGCGTGCCTTTATCCGACTAATTACTGTTTTCTCGCATCCCATAATCAATGCATTTAATATTTTTATTTGTTTAAAATTGCAATTATATAAAATATCCTAACTCTGTGCCTTATTGATTTGGTTAAATATTTGGTACTGCAAACAAGCCAAGTTGTGGGCTTAATACCATTTCAATATATCCAACGCTGTAGTCGACATGAAATTTTGCTGCACTCAAATAAAACGATATCGGAAATTTCAGATTGGTAAGCTGCTCTTTGGGAAGCTAAATGTATCGCACAAAGACTGCATTTACGAAACAGCAGCGCTCATGCAGAGACTCGAGATTATTGCCCGATGTCAAACGGTAGTATACCACTAACTCAGAAAAATGTATCGAGTTTGACGTACATAAGAGATGATGAAATAAATAAAGGGCGCCAAGTGGTTCTATTTGGCATATTCACCCCTTGATCCTTGACACAAAACCACTAAGCGACTTAAACGAAGCCAAAATCAAATAAATTCCAAAGGCTAACGAATATCATATAATAACAGTGAATAAAGTCGAGTAATAAACGGATGCAAATAAACGGTATGTAATTACTGGTATTTAGCAAACAACCATAAAACGTTTTAAATGTATGAGAAATAAACTAAACACGCAAATGCATAAATATTACAGAACCATGCATAATAAGTAAATAACCCGGCAGGCGAATATGTATTTGTGAATTGTGAATTTTACTCAAGAGCTCATCTAAACGTTAACCCCTTCCGCTTATTTTTACTGGCCAAATTCAGCATTAGTGGAAATTTTCAAACGGACATAATAAAGTGCACAAGCAAAAAATGTTTATAAGAAAATAGTGTGTGATCTTATTCAAAGTGTCAGTTATCCAATAGTTGCTCATGGCGTACTTTAAAAAACTTCAAAAATAGTAGATGATTTACATGTCCTTTCACGGAAACTTATGCCATGTTTTTGGGTTTTCTTCTTTCTTTTATTATAGGTCAATGGCCTATTTTTAACCACAAAGTTATTCTATCAACCCTTTTTACTCATAAGCCGGGTAGATGGCTAGCCTTGTCCGCCGAAAGTAAGGATGAGTTTTCTTATTAGTGGTTAACGACTACAGGTGTTAGCATGGTATCCGGAGAGCTAACGATGTTGAATATACCGGTGTAGTCCCTGAGGATCATAACCGGTCCGGCCGCCTGAAACTAAAGCATATTGCTTTCTCGGCGATCCGCTCTTGCGGTTTTACTTAGGTAGTTAGCACACATTGTTGTCATAGCTCACATTACAGTTACAACAAATGATGTAGCAGAGGCCTTCATAAAATTGAGACACAGAAAACTATCAGGCCCATAAAATACAGACTTTCATAACTCTTAGATTAGCAGCGTTTAATAACACTCATTAAAAGATTATGACTGGTTGCAACGGTACGTAATTTTGGTAATTTTTTACTTTTAGGCTCAAGATTAAATTTTTGATTACTTTACGTTTTTTAATACTTGCGGATAACTCTGGTCCAAGGTTGCCAACAGCTGAAGTAAGAGAGATTCGAGTCAGGTATATACAGATCTTTATTTTGTTTATCAATTTTACAAAGAAAAAGAAAAAATCTTCCTTTTCAAAGAAGATTAAATAAAAAAAGGGTTTTGGAGCCTCTGCGGTTGACAGAATTATCGGGGTGAAGGGCGACGGTCTTCAGAGACGGATATGAAATGTCCCACCTGTCCTGTGATTCGAATAGCTGCAATTAAACCAAAATTAAACAGTTTAGTTTCGGCTCGTTGTTTTTGGGTTTTTCCAGAAATTTGGGCTTGATTAGGCAAAAGCCAAAATAATTCTGGAGCAGTCAATAGCCATCCCAGGTAGATCAAACGAAGACGCTCGCCGCGCTAGCTAAATGAATTTAGAAATGTCAAAGCCGGAGGACGGCCTTGGCCGTGCGTTTTATTTAGAATTCGCCGACAAAACTTAAGCGGCCGGGGCGAGTGCTCGACTTACAATTTAAACACTATTCCAGATCTTGCCCTAAACATTTAAACTGAATTTAGACCGCTTCGAACCTCGGACTCGTGAATCTTAGCGGCGAGCCGTCGCGGACGGTCGGAAGAAATTACTTATTAGCAGTAAAGATTTAACAGGTTACTAGACAGAAGAGATAGACCTAAGATCAACAGGACAGGGTAGATCTGGAGCTACTCGTACGCGGCACGATGTTATTCCAATGCGCTTTGCGATTAACACGATAGGGTAGGTTCTGTACCGGATTGCTTCGGCAGTTTTACTAACCAAGGCAAAGGAGGTTTCTGATCAGGGTAGCTTAGGCAGTTCAACTTTTCAGTTAGGAGCTGGGAATCGAACCTTACATGGACCGGAAAGGACAGGTAGTTTGGGACAGGATTCTGGTTTTAACGGACAGGTATCTGGACTGGCGATGGCTGGTGAAGCCCCTTGGGCCCAAGGGTTGGGGTCTCAGATTCTGGTGTGGATTCTGAAAGGAACGGATTAGATCTATCTTCGAGCTGAGCGGACATCGCTCTTTTATATACTTTCAGGCTGCCGACCTGGTAAACCTAGAGTGGGGCTAAAACATGTTAGTTAGGTGGGAACTGGAAAGTAGGGATGCGTGACTTTACCGGCGCGGCGAAGCTTGCGCAATTCCCTGATTTATACTGGTCGATATCTAACTATCAGCGGAGGAATTTGTTGATTTGTTCACGCGTCAGGAATTCTTGGGGTCGTGATAGTGCCTACAAATGATAATGGCAATTAAAACTTTCTAAAAAAATTAGAGGCACGCGAAACGTCACATGGTTAAAAAAAACCACAAAACAACTAATTAAAATTAGACCTACATTAATACGTCATTAAATTACTAGAATTCTCGGTATCGTCTGCTTCTTTTATCATTTCTGATTTTTGCACCCTTTTGATTACCATGTAACAAAAATATTAAGTCAATGCCTACCAAACGACAGAATGACTGAAAATCCAAAATGGACTGTCCCATGAATGGAGTCGAGTAGGAACGGCGGGAAAGGTAATGCAGTAGAAGTCTTAAAAGTAACGAGAGTTTAGAGCGACAGACTCTATAACTTATCGTAACACACCACGCAAACCCATCCGGGGTAATTGAGATACAACGAAAAATAAGGTAGAAGAGAATACAGAGCAAAATAAATACTCAAAAAGAAATCAAGAGCAGCTAGTGCCGAACATAAACAATCTATTTATTTAATTATAGCAATATGGATCAATAACGTATTATTAATAGTATGTTACGGTATTAAAAAAACTTTACGACACCCACCCAAGGTGAGCATCGCACCACGGAATCAGTCCTGAAAAACTGGCACACTTGCCCTGAGATCGGCTAAAAATAGGCTAAAGGCCACGGCTGGAACGCTCAGGGAGTCGGGCGTGAGTCACACGATACGTTCTGGGCAAGCGTGTTGCGGCACATATATTGTTATGATACACTATATTCTTTGATAATTTAAAAATGAATACTAAAGAAACAGTTTAGTCAAATAAATTTGGAAGTCAGATATAAGCAAATTAATGGATCTAAATACATGTTAAAGTATAATGAAATTAACTTTCTTATTATTGGTTAGTCAAATAATAGCATAATGATTGATTACTCAAACTTAATCTGTAATAAGAAAATTCTGAATAGGAATAAATACCAAGATTACTACTAAAATGTATCTGTTATGATAATTAAAATAAAATATCTGTTTTGATTATATAAAAAAAATGTATATAGGAGGCAGCAAGAATCGTGTCTAGTAGTAATAATTTGTAATTTGTTTAATTAGTTACTAAAAAAACAACTCAAAAATGTATACATAATTTGATATGGGTGTGATTTTCGAATAAAGAAACATTAATAAATGTTATATAATTTGTAAATGTTATGGTTGGTACAAATTATATGGGTTTAAAAGCAAAATCTTCGAGGTGGAAACATAAAATAAAATATTAAAAAACAAGAAATAAAGGGACAAGCTTTGGTTAGTGAGGATATTATTGATAATACATTGGAAATGGAATACAAGCCACAAACAAGAGGTTAGTACGTGCAGTGAGTTGTTTTTGGGAAACCTGTGGGTATCATTGAAGACGTAGGACCATCTAAAAAAAAGAGAAAAATTCATATTTGGAACAAGATTTATGCTGACACTTACCAGAGAGGGATCAGAGCCGCAGTAATCCAGTACAGGAGCTAGGAGACTTGAAGTTGACAGCAGCAGGGGACAACGACAGGAATCCAGTATAGGATGTGGAAGTTTTGAAGTGGGATGGCAATAAGGTGATGCTGGGAGTTTACATTTATCGCAGGTGATACAGTTTGGATAAGGACCCAGCAGGTGTTTGAGTGCAAGTCGGAGTGAGGATCCAGCTTGGAAGGATTTTGGCAGTATTAACAAGCAAAGTGTTAAATCAGGTTTGTGTTTTAAAAGGTTTAAATGAAACATTTAAAAAGCTTATAACTAGTAAGAAGGTAAAAAAAAAATATAAATGAATTTCATACTTACATAAGAGATTGGTAAAAGAATTGCATATTAGATCTTATTGTAAAAACCTTGATATTCGTTCTGAGTTTTGATTAATTTGACGTTAGGTGTCAATTTTTTTTGAAAGTCAATGAACTGGCAATTAAACAAAGAGAATTTGACAAGTCAATCATTGAGTTATAGATATTGCGAACCACCTGAGAGAGTTTCATTAATAATATTGTAAAATTACGGATTTGAATTGAAAGTTTAAAATAAAGGGCAAAATAGTAATACAATAATTTAAATAAATTTATCAGCTAGCATAAACATAGCAAATTTTATGGCGCCGCAAACGTGGAGGCATAGCAAATTGATGTAGCTTGTAAATGTCAGGTAATTGAAAAGTCAAACGTAAGATTAGAAAATACAATCAAACCCGTTTATTTGAATATAGCTGATAAACCAGGTTTATGGTTAATTTGTAATTAACAATCACGAATAAAAGAACAGAATTGTAAAAAGGTAAAAGGGTATCATAACTAAGTTTCTTTTGAGCAAAAAATAGAGTAACAGAATAGGACATTTAATTTGAGTAACTAAAAGTATTGGATAACGGATTCAATTGGTAAATCAAATATAAAGATATACGATTCATTATAAAGGGTTATAATAAAAAAATAGGTACATTTAAACAATTTAACTGAAAGATGGCAGATAAAAGGGTTACAAGGAAAGGCAAGAAGGTGGAAGAAGAGAAAGAAGAAGGACCAGAACAGATGGAAGTAGTGGCGAGTAGCGCAGGAGTAGAAGGTGAAGAAGGACAGCTAGAAATGGAAGTACAAGGAGACCAGGTAAGGGTACAGGAAGAACATACAGCAAAAGATGACAGGATGAAACAAATAATGGGAATGATGCAGCAAATGCAATGCAATCATTACAGTCAATGGAAAGAATGAGTGCAGCAAAGTAATAGGGAAGCTGAGGAAAGGGAAAAACAGGTCGAAGAAAGAATTATTACAGTCAATACAGAAAACTGCGGAGAAAATTGAGAAAAATGCTGAGATAAGCAAGAAGGATACAGCAGAGTTGAAAAAGGATTTGCAACAGGCAATTGAGGAGCAAAAAGAACAGGCAAAAAGGATGGAAGAATCGATATTGGGATTAAGAGAAGGAATTTAATAAGGTGCAAATCGAGAATAAGCAAGAATTGCAAGCACAAATTAATAAGATGAGTGAAAACATTAGGAAGTTATAAGGAGGAACTCAAGAATTGAGGTGAGAAAAGAAAGACAGGAGGAACGAAAAGAGATAAGAAGAAAATTTAACAAAGATTATGGAAACTAAGTCAGTACATGATAAAGAAGAGTTAGATGGAAAGTTAAAGCACATAAAAAATCAAAGTAACCAGATGCAAGAAGAAATTAAAGAAATAAAAGCAGAGTGAACTCATTAGAAGAAAGTCAGTCGACCAAGTTAACAGAGGTAAGAATATTCATTGAAGAAAATACAAGAAGGCACGGGGAATTCAAAATGGAAGTTTAAGAGGAAATTACATGGGGATACAAGCAGATATGTTGCCCATTTTTGAAGGTAGGATAGGAGAACAGCCGATGACCTACTTAGTGAAATTAGATGACATAATGAAGTCTGTGTTTGATGAACAAAAACGACTGCAAATTATTAACATGACCCTAAGAAATTATGCTGACATTTGGCACAGTATAGTTAAAAATAAATATAAAAATTATCAGGAATTTAGGCAGTTATTTATGAGTCAGTACTGGAGCAATGCACATCAAGCTCAGGTAAGAACGCAATTAACAACGGGTAGGTTTTTTGAAGGAGGCAGTACTAGGGAAATGTATGTAATTAATAAGTTTAATAAAGCACAACATCTAACGCCTGCACTGCAGAAGAAGAGATAAGTCAACATTTATCTCGGACATTTAGAAGGGGAAATAACAAGAGCTGTAGCGGTCCAAAATATTAAGACGATGAAAGATTTCTTGGAAATAGTTCGAAATTATGATATGCTATTGGTAACAAATATCGAAATTTTAACAAGAATGGAAGGGCCTAATTTTCCAAAATTTTAGTAAAAGAAAATTTGATGAAGTAACAACAAAATAAATTCAATTTTGGCAGAAGTAATCACAACAATTTTAGACATAATGATCGAAACTTTAATGCATATAATTATAATAGGAATAATGACAGATGGAGAGGTGACCAAAATAAGAATTATTACGAAAAAAACCAGGAAAGGAACTACCCGAACAAATATGATAACAACTATGATAGGAAAAGATACAGGAATATGATTGACGAGAAAAATCAGGAGAAAACGAACCAAGAAGAGGCAAGAAATAAATATCCCAATCGACAATATGTAAATACAATATTTAGACAAGATTACAATAAAGAAGAACCAATACAAGAAAATCGGAAAGAAGAAGCTGAGGTGTATGAAGGTACCTCAGTAGATAAAAAAAAACTTCAATTTTAGTTAATTTAGTTAAGAACCTCACGTGTTTTAACACTAATTATGAGAATAATGGGGAATTTTTACTGGAAGACGAAGAAGAAGATAATCAAAATTCAAATTTACCATTTATTAAAGTTCTTTTAAATAATACTGAATATTTAAGCTTTGATTTGATAGTGGTGCAATGGCATCTTTAATAAATGAGGAAGTAATTTTAAATAAATTTAGATGTCCTGTACAAGAATATAATTAAAGTAAATAAAATAGATTTTGCTATCAGCAACCAAAAGAAAGATATCAACCACAAACCGAGTGTTAAATGAAAGATAAGTATAAATCAATGGGAAAGATTTTGTTAGATTGTTTATAATAAAAGGTCTCACTGTTGATATGGTGTTAGGAAAGTGATGTAATTCCAGCAATTAGGGATTCATTAATTGATGGAACACAAAAGTGTATTCATTTAAAAGGGGGTAAAAAAAATCTTGGAACTGTACTAATAGTGTCAGCCGAGAAAATAAGTGTGTTCAATTAGATAAATTGGAGATACAATGAAGTATAAGGAAGGTATAATAATTAATAATAATGTAATATGTGATAATACAGAGTGATAATAATTATAAGGGGGTTTTGCTGAATGATTTGAAAATAGCTGAAAATAATAAGCAATATGAGGCCGAATACTAGAAATAATCAACAGAAATAAAGATATTATTAATGAAAAGGTAGGACAAGCACAGAAATACATTCATAAGTTGCAGGTTGACGAAACGAAAGGTTTTAATAGCAAATCTTAATCCTATTTCCCATTTGCATTAAGAGAAACAAGTAAGGAATGAAATTAAGAAAATGATAAAAGATGGAGTAATAGAATCCTCAAAGAGCAATTTTATAAATCCATTAGTGGTAGTTAAAAAACGTGACGGTTCTTTACGTTTATGTTTGGATGCACGCAGAATTAATCAAATAACAAAGCCACAATACGAATCTCCACAAACGATTGATGGATTGTTTAAGCAGAATTTGGGATAAGAAAGTTTTTTACAAAATTAGATTTGAAAAACTCGTTTTGGCTGATTCCGCTACATGAAGAATCGAGAAAATATACTGGTTTTAGTATTGATGGGAAGATTTTTCACTTTAAAGTGGTACCATTTGGGCTATCGACTTTCTTGTGCACGTTTAGTTAGAGCAATTGCAGAAAATAATAAACCAATTTGAAGACTTTTGGTGTGGCATTACGTCGATGATATTTTTATTGTTTTCCTAAAAACGAACAACAACATTTACAACATTTAGCAATTGTAATAGAGACATTAAACAAAAATGGATTAAAACTGAATATTTTAAAATGTGAATTTATGCAAGATAATGTAAAATATTTGGGATATGAAATAGTAGAAATGGAGTAACCATAAATGAAAAACGTCTTGAAGAAATCAAGAATTTACCTCGTCCAACAAATCTAAAAAAATTAAGGGGGTTATTAGGTGTTTTCAATTATTACAAAAGGTTCATAAGTAACTACTCAGAGTTGACATTACCATTAGTGCAATTATTAAGAAAAGATGTTAAATGGTCTTGGAATGAAGAAAGAGAAAAGGGCAGTGAATACTATCAAACAGAGGTTTTATGGAAGGGATTATTGCTGAAATATCCGAATTTTGAAGAGAAGTTTATACTACGTACGGATGCATCTGATCAAGCAATTGCAGCAGAACTAATACAAGTTCAAGATGGGATAGAAGTACCCATATGCTTTATATCAAGAATATTAAAAGGGTATGAAATTAGATACACGGTAGCAGAGAAAGAAAATGTTGGCAATTATATTCGCAATTAATAACTGAAAATTTATTTTAACAGGGAACAAATTTGATATTGAAACGGATAATTATGCGATTTCGTTTTTGAAAAATAAAACTTTCCATAATGGACAGGTTATACAGATGGGCATTGTATTTACAACAATACGAATTTGATATCAAACACAGGCCAGGAAAGTTAAATGTAGTTGCAGATTCTTAAGTAGAAAAGATATACCTAACTATGAAAAACCGAAACAGATCCTGATTGGAATTGGAGAAAATTTATGAGGAAGGAAGATTGTCGAAACAAGAAGTTTTAAATAAGCAGAACGTAGAAGAAATTCAAGAATTAAAAACGTTTAGTATTACAAAGTCAAGATAACAATTATAAAGGGTATCAAATTAAGGAAAACATTGTTGGTAAAGGTCATAGAAAATAAAGAATTATTGGTTTTAAGTAAAGAAGACATGTTAGAAATCGTAGAGGAAATTTATACAATATTTGGACATTGTGGAACTAGAAAAGTTTGGTTAATGTTTAGGGAATGTTTTTATACGAAGAATGATATTAAATTAATTAAAAAACTCATTAAACGTGCCAAATTTGTCAATTCGCAAAGGGAAAAGAACTTCAAGAATCAGAAATAATTGTAAAAAGTATTAGGGTAAATAAACCGATGGAACTAGTAGCTATTGATTACTTATCCAAACTTAGTTACAGGACAATATGGGTTTAAGCATATTCTGATTATGGTAGATGCATTTTCAAAATTTATAAAGTTATATCCAGCGAAAAATTGTAATACTAAACATGTTATTAATTCAATTAGAAATTTTGAAGAACAAGTAGGTAAACCAAAAAGAATTTTAGCAGATAACGCAACATATTTTAGAAATGCAAGATTAATAAACAATTTAGATAAAAGGGGGATTAAGATTTGTTTCTGTAGCATAAGACATCCTCAAAGTAACATTGCAGAGAGGTATATTAAAGAAGTAATTAAATATTTAAGAATATTAACATATAAACAGCATAATAAATGGGTTCAATATTTGCTAGATGTGGAGAATTTCATAAACAATGTTCCAAATACAACGACTGAGATTAGTCCAATTACTTTGTGTCAACAAATAATTCCAGCTAGACCATGGAGAAGAGAACAATGTGATGTTGAGATAATGCAATTGTTAGATAAAGCTAAAAGCAGATTGAAAATAATTCATGATAGGTACGAAAATAAACAGAATAAGAAAATTAAGAAACGAGTACAATTTAATATAGGGGACTTAGTAATTGTTAAAAAACTTAAAGTAGCTAACCGAAAGGAAAAAATATGTGCAAAGTTATTATACACATATGAGGGACCATATAGGATACAGAAAACTTTTAATAACAATACATATGAATTAATAAATGATACAGATGGACGAATTAGAGGAAGATTTCATATTACAATGATTTACCCATTTGTAAAACCGAAATTTAAATACGGCCAAAAGTTAGTGCATGTTCGATAACCATATCAGATGCCCTTAGAATGGCTTCAAGTCAAACAATATACAGGGCAGGACAAAAAATATGAAATTCGTTCAAGAATAAAGTTACCTTATTTAAAAAAATATAGCAAAATTTTATTGAGAAAAGTTGTTTAGAATTAAAAGTTATGCTCAAATACAAAGTCACGGCCTCCTATTCGAATTTTGATTCTTTTTTGGAAAATTTTGTATTACCCCCGTATGATACATATTTTTATTATTTTGATTTTATATGTATTTAAAGTAGCCACAACCACATCCCTTTTAAATAACTTTTAGCAACTTGAAGTTTATTTGTAAAATTGACTTGGATTTATATTTTTTTAGGTAAGCGTCCACTTCATGTTTGTTGCAACGATATTTAACAGAACTTTAGAATTTCGCAAATATTCTTTTTAACAAGGCAAATGCTTTACTAATAATAATTTACATATGAAAAACTCTTAATAAAATCAGAATAATAAAAATATGTATCATACGGGGATAATACAAAATTTTACAAAAAAAGAATCAAAATTCGAATAGGAGGCCGTGACTTTGTATTTGAGCATAACTTTTGATTCTAAACAACTTTCCTCAATAAAATTTTGCTATATTTTTTTAAATAAGGTAACTTTATTCTTGAACGAATTTCATATTTTTTGTCCTGCCCTGTACATTGTTTGACTTGAAGCCATTCTAAGTGCATCTGATATGGTTATCGAACATGCACTAACTTTTGGCCGTATTTAAATTTCGGTTTTACAACTAATAAAAAAATGTCCCATTTGTTGCACACTTAATGGACCACACTGTATAACGAAAACTTAGAAAACATGAAAATCTGTAAATATTGCATTAAATGTTGTTGGTTGGTAAAGTTAATTATTTCGTTTCTATAGTAATTTTAAAATAGATAGATGTAAATAGGTGTTGATTGTTATTAATTTAGATAATAAGATATTTGGTTGGGTTCTACAAAATTTATTAATTAAATAACGAATTAAGAAAATACATTTGAAATAAAACGAGTTTATTAAAAATGTTTTTCTTAATTGAGGAATTATGTTATGATACACTATATTCTTTGATAATTTAAAAATGAATACTAAAGAAACAGTTTAGTCAAATAAATTTGGAAGTCAGATATAAGCAAATTAATGGATCTAAATACATGTTAAAGTATAATGAAATTAACTTTCTTATTATTGGTTAGTCAAATAATAGCATAATGATTGATTACTCAAACTTAATCTGTAATAAGAAAATTCTGAATAGGAATAAATACCAAGGTTACTACTAAAATGTATCTGTTATGATAATTAAAATAAAATATCTGTTTTGATTATATAAAAAAAATGTATATAGGAGGCAGCAAGAATCGTGTCTAGTAGTAATAATTTGTAATTTGTTTAATTAGTTACTAAAAAAACAACTCAAAAATGTATACATAATTTGATATGGGTGTGATTTTCGAATAAAGAAACATTAATAAATTAATGTTATATAATTTGTAAATGTTATGGTTGGTAAGAATTATATGGGTTAAAAGCAAAATCTTCGAGGTGGAAACATAAAATAAAATATTAAAAAACAAGAAATAAAGGGACAAGCTTTGGTTAGTGAGGATATTATTGATAATACATTGGAAATGGAATACAAGCCACAAACAAGAGGTTAGTACGTGCAGCGAATTGTTTTTGGGAAACCTGTGGGTATCATTGAAGACGTAGGACCATCTAAAAAAAGAGAAAAATTCATATTTGGAACAAGATTTATGCTGACACTTACCAGAGAGGGATCAGAGCCGCAGTAATCCAGTACAGGAGCTAGGAGACTTGAAGTTGACAGCAGCAGGGGACAACGACAGGAATCCAGTATAGGATGTGGAAGTTTTGAAGTGGATGGCAATAAGGTGATGCTGGGAGTTTACATTCATCGCAGGTGATGCAGTTTGGATAAGGACCCAGCAGGTGTTTGAGTGCAGTCGGAGTGAGGATCCAGTTTGGAAGGATTTTGGCAGTATTAACAAGCAAAGTGTTAAATCAGGTTTGTGTTTTAAAAGGTTAAATGAAACATTTATAAAGATATAACTAGTAAGAAGGTATAAAAATATAAATTGAATTTCATACTTACATAAGAGATTGGTAAAAGAATTGCATATTAGATCTTATTGTAAAAACCTTGATATTCGTTCTGAATTTTGATTAATTTGACGTTAGGTGTCAATTTTTTTTGAAAGTCAATGAACTGGCAATTAAACAAAGAGAATTTGACAAGTCAATCATTGGGTTACTAGATATTGCGAACCACCTGAGAGAGTTTCATTAATAATATTGTAAAATACGGATTTGAATTGAAAGTTAAAATAAAGGGCAAAATAGTAATACGATAATTTAAATAAATTTATCAGCTAGCATAACATAGCAATATATATAGGGTATGTCAAAATCATGAGGGCGCCACCAAGCCTGTCTTAACCCGACTAACCGGGCCTGGACGGTTAGACGGGAGCGAAGCACGCAAAATACTCCGACGATAGGATTACTCCAGAGTTGCAAAGTCAAATAACAATTTCGAGATTGCCTTATGCAAGGATTGTAATTAGGTGCCAATCCGACCGCGACTACGCAGCTGTCTCACCCACCTGTACGCTCAAAGCTCCCTCGTCCCGTCGCACAATAATCAGTACACTGAAGGGGGCGCTTATCTGAAACAGAACATGCACAAGTCGAAACAAAACAATAGTTCCCATAACTAACAAATCATGTATTGACTCACGGGTTACAATGGGCAGCGGAGTGCGTCGCCCTATATCTATAAATAGATTATATCTAAGAAAACACCAGCTGGCGCGCGCTCTAAACCTAGCGACAGATGTTGAACAGTAATGAACAAAGTAGCACTTGTAACATAGAAAGTCTGTAATTTGGAATGAATGTACAAATATGCGGGCGCGACGCCTTATGCAGCAAACAGTAATGAACAAAGTAGCACTTGTAACATAGACAGTCTGTAATTTGGAATGAATGTACAAATATGACGACAGTGCCTGTAGGCACAAGAGATGTGACGGGCTCGCTCGCGGCGTCCCAATACAGCTCGAACGCGGGGCTTAAATGCTCTCCGCGGGACAGGTACACTCGCGTTCACAGCGGTAATCAGTTCAAAGACACATACCTTAATATGTAGGCGGTTGGGGAGCCTGGTACAGTTGAGTTGCGACAGGCTGCAGTCTTAGGTGGCAGGTACATTCGATGTTCGACGGCTATAGGGATGAGTGGACATCCGCCATAATGGCGACGTGAGACGCGTCAGGACGCGTACAACTGCACGACAAAAAATGAGCCACTTTCGTTCTGCGGACAGATCCTCGAAGGTCGAGATGAAGAGGCACGATCCCTTACTTACGGGAGCAGGAACTGGGCTCAAGAAGCACCCACGCTACGCCGAAAACAAATCGGAACTCCCACACAACCACCACACGAACGCTCTCTGCAACGGGCTGCGATCAACTGCCCAGAGGGAAGCGCTGCCACAGGTCACATCGGTCGCGTCCCCACGTGACTATACCTCGGCAGCCAATCGCGAGGCGATAAGATGAAACAAATTAATGCCGGCGACGATGGTAGCACGCCGCAACGGCGTGTTTTCTAGAAGATTCGGATTCTTGCGAGCGATAACGCTCGGCTGCCAAAGCGCCATCAGAGGGGGGCTCCAACCGACGAGAAATACTGCGTTTGGGGCCAAATTGTGCAAAATCATGATTCTGGAATTAGGCGATGGAGCCAAATAAGTAACTAAAAGGGTTTAGCATACGGGCACGCTGCCCTAAAGCCTAGGTGGCTGTTTAAATACCAAAATGACCTGACAAGTAGCGGGTGTCTCAAAAAGAATTACATCTGATATGCTTCAAATTTCCCATAATGCAATACCAACAACAATCTAGCGGTTCATAAAAATTTACATGCAAACTAAATTCGAAACCTACCAGATGTAATTCTTTTTAAGACACCCGATATAATAGTAATACTAACCCAAACTTTGATTGTACGTAACACAATTAAAATCGAGATCCAGAAACAGGGTGATGCACATTTTTATCATATAAATAAATACAAAGGGTTTAACGAACGAATAGTATACGACGATTTATTACAACTACAAAGGGATTTACTTAATTAAAAGCTCCCGGTACCGATTAGGCGCAGTTTCAAGCTCTTGTTGAAATGCATATCTTTAAGTACACAGCTATTAACTGGATTACGATGAATTGCGGACTATAGTTACATGATGAGACCTCATCGAATAAACGCAATCATAAAAAATTCTTCTTATCACATCCAACAGCAAGCGTAACGCAAACCACAAGTTGCTTTGCCCCAACCTCCAAATAATGCGCATATCAGTCGAATATAACCGTAAGTAACCTCCATCGGAACGCAAGAGCGGATAACTCGAGCACTAAGTAGAGTAAAATATCTTTGACCTGCATACATTCGTTGACCACGGATGCCAAAAGGCCCGAAGGATTACAGACGGTTCAGAATAGATTGAGTGCTTCCAAGTGTTACAACTTTAGAAATGCGATGTGTACAATTTTTGAATTTTTGAAAAAAAAATTAAGTCTGTAGGAATAAAAGCCGCAAATATGCATCTTACGATATCAAAAGTACTGAAACCTAAAAATCTCCGAACCGAAAATAGCTTCACCCTGAAGTTATACACTGGAAGTCTTTAAAAAAAGGAGAAAGAATATCAACTGCAAATCAAAAATCACCAAAACTATAATATAACAAGTCACAATACAAACACAACGAAATGTAATGAGAAGTGTATGTAACCCAACATACCTAATAATGCTAAAAATTACCAAAATAACTTTAAGAGTAAAAAATAAAAAATAAAAAAATATTTTAGAAGCCTTACAACTACTATTCATAATTACCACTATTATCAACATTAAATAATTATCTTCGTTTTATTTCTCGAAATCGCTTGCCCCTTGTCGATTACTTATATTTTATGCTTTCAATAGCTAAAATCTTTGGTTACCTATAAGTTTTATAGATCTTTATTCGATAATTTTAGCAATCTAATATAAATATTTCACATTATACAATATATAAGTACCTACAATGTCTATTTCTTTATCTAGTTTTTTTAGGCTTTTATTATTTTTGCTTTTATTTTTCAGTATAAATGGTCATGTAGGTATCGTCTTAACAAAGTATTTATAACGATTACATTTCTCTAAGGATTAAAGGTAAAAAAATAAATCTATGAAATGAACTTGTTAACAATGAAAAATAGTCGTAAATTCTGCTGCGCCAAAACTAAAAATAATTTACTACGCAGTGTTTTACATAAATATTTGTGTTGATGTCTATCTGGCTAAATTATTACTAATGTTAAACCCATTAAAATCAGGAAAGTCGTAATAAGCTTTTGAATCCACGAACAGGAAGCATTATGATCTGATATCTCTGGCTCCACTCGTCGCAGTTCACTACAGAGAGTTGCTGGTGTTTTGCTCTTGTTCCAGTATGTTATTTAAAATAAAAATGTTGATTTTATTAGCAGCCGTGGTTGCAACTGTGGTAAGTATTTGTTTATAAACTTTAAGGCACACATTTATATATTTCCTATATAATAAATGTAATTAATATTTAACTTCCTATTTTTTTTAAATAAAACTCTGCCGTAATATTAAGCAGTCAAATAGATGGTCAAGCTTTTTTAGATTGTTATTGTCTTTATTTATAGTTGAATTTGTTAGTCATTCAATATATTTAACGTTTTTTACCAGTATTCCATTTTCTAAATTTTTAACTACATTTATGTCCTACTAGTAGCTTATTTGTTATTTATGTTTTGATATGGATTATGTAAACAAATACATAACTAGGGCATTATAATGCATAGCGCCCATAAGTACCCCGATGCGTACAAAGCAATGGTTGATTACCCACTGTCTGACTCATTATTTGGGTTATTAGAAAAACACCAGTAAGTCATATCGTGTGCTCCAAAAAAAACTCATTTAGGGTAGGCATTGGAAATAAAGATAAAAAATCTAGTCATGTCTTAACTTAAGTCTGTAGGTGAATGTCAGATTGCATTATGTTTATAAAAACATCTGTCACTGTGACAGGTAAAAGTTTACATAGCATTGAATTTACTTGTATGGAGCAAAAAGGAAAATGAGATGGCATTTACACAACAACAACGATTGTAATAATCATAACGGTCAATCAAAATTGTTAGGTTGTGTTTTGTATATTTTTAGGAAAATAGTTCAAGGTCAAAATGTAACTGACTTATGGTAGTTCATTTGCTTCAACGGGTATATATCAAGTTAAGGCCAACTAAAATTTGATCATGGCATGCTTCGAATGAGCTTTTTTTTGGAACACACGATACAATTGTGTATGCACCATGGGCATTACTTGATATTTATGCCCTAGGGCGACTTACTAACTCTCAGGCCGAAAGCTCTAGGGCTTGTAAACTTAATGCTTTCGGACGGGCATGAACATCTTCATACTGCCCTTGGTACATAAATAAGCATTATTAGTAGTTCAACAACTTCGTCTGCCAGTTTAATGTTTATTTAATAGATTCTGGAGCAAAATCAGAAGTTGCGCTTGCCTTATTGGTTCATTTCTATGCTAGTCAATTTTAAACCATAGTTAGGCTGTTATTACTGTCGTGTATTGCGAAGTGTAGTGCACTTTATAGTAATGTTCTTAATCTTTCGAAGAAACTGTTTTCATTACTTTACGATTAAGCGAACATTATAAGACAATAATGTTAAATTATTGTGCTATGATTGGAAGCTTTTAACAAAATTATCCGTAGAATTATTATGGCTTCAAACCAAGATCCTGATTACAATGCATGTGATAGCGATATTAACAATTCGAATAAAAGAAAAATACCTAATTATTTATGCTTGGGATTACGACAAGAAAGAAAAATCAAAGAAAAAGTGTGAGAACCCAATTGCTAGTTGTGCTAGTGTTAGTAATCCAAGATAGCACATTTAATTATAAACAGTACCTCATAACTATTTTACACCACGGGGACAATACATTTGAAGTGCTGATTTTATTGCAGACGAGTGCAAATTGTATATTTTAAATTATAAATTGAATTTGAAATTTGAACATTTTAAGGTTTTTTGAATTCTTCAAATTGTTCGTGAACTGGGAATGCATGCAAAATTATTGCGGTCTGAGATATAGTCTGTGAATAGTAAACGGCTTGGTCATGCAAATTCTGCGTTAATAATAACACTCTTATCGATTATGCATAAATTTAATTACGATTTATATGAATTAGAGTCCGCTACTACATTTGTTGATTCTTGTCACACCAAGATTGATAAAAGCAACAAACTGCTAAGCGCCCTGCCGTTTGGCAGCAACATAGGTGAAACCTCCCCCTAGTCCCGTTCGAGCACGATTACTCTTAATTATATACGACCAGCTTATCGTTGCTATTTTCTCTTTTACACCATTTACCCAGTATTTGTTGGCTCCCATTTTCGTTAAGAGTAAAACCTCAGCTATGTGCATATTATTACCTTTATCTAATGCGCCAATTGAAGCTAAAATAGACGGAATTTTATTTTTAAGGTGCTCACCCTGTATATACTTGACCGAAAGTATATTCGGTTTCGAGCCAGGTAGAAATACACGGTGTCCATTTAGTGCGCCGGTCTCCGATTACCCATTTACTTTTTTCAAATGGAAAGTTTGAGTAAGGCGATCTTAATAGAGTTAAAGGAGGAACATTATAAAATTATTTTGACATATACAGGGTGTCCCAGAAAAGTCTGGCTCGAAAAGTATAGAATAGAACACCTTGTATTTATTTACGGTTGTTGAAAACCTTGTAGGTCTATGTTCAACTCGTTTTCCTTTAAATTGCAAACAGCGTTTCCAACTTATAAACTTTTCTAAGATGTTTTGTCAATATCAAGATTTCATCCAAAACGTCACGTTTCCCCCACTTTTGATTTTTTTCCTGGAAATTGAGGGGGTCGTTATCTACGATACAGGCATTTTAAAGTTTCATGTAATCGGGATATTATAATACAGGGTGATCAAAATACCAGTTTAAATATCAACATCTTCAATCTTTATTTTCTTTTTTAAATGGAACACCCTACATTTTATTACAGGAATAAATAGATCCTTAAATTTTCTTCATTTTGACTCCAATATGTTATACTTAATTCCTAAGAGTTTTTGAGAAATTAAACTTTTAATAAAAAAATGACAATAAATGTGTACTATTCGGCCCATGATTTATAATAGTGCTGGTAAAAAAAAACTATGTGGCGGTTAACCGCCTTTCGGTTAACCTCAGTTTTTTTTTCATAAATCGAACACCTGTAAAGCGGCTGATGAAAAACCTGATTTTAAACCGCTTGGCCCACCGGTATGTAAATCTGTTTAAGAACCGGTTTGTAAACCGATTGACGAAGAGGTTTGAAAACATGTTCATAAACAAATTTAAAACCGATTTAAAATCCGGTTTAAAAATCGATTTTACTTAATAATAACTATATAGCTTCCACATTTTATAAGTATCGGCAATTTAAGTTTGCTAGAGCGGTTTATAAATCTATTTTAATCCTGTCTATAAACAGGTTTTTAAACTGGATGGTAAACTGATTTAGAATCCGGTTTTTAAACAGGTGTACAAAATGGTAATATTCAGGTTTTCGGTTACGCTGTTTATGATTTATGAAAAAACCGTGTTTAACCGAGAGCGGGTTAACCGTCAAATCGGTTTTTTACCAGCACTATTATAAACCATGCGCCAAATAGAAACATTTATCGTGATTTTATATTAAAAACTTAATTCCACAAATACTCTATGAAATTAAGTATAACATATGAGGGCTAAAATAAAAGCAATTTAAGGCTCTATTTATTGTTCTAATAAAATATAGGGTGTTCCATTTAAAAAAAATTGAGAAAATAAAGATTAAAGATATTGAAATTTGAACCGGTATTTTGAACACCCTGTACCAAAACATCCTGTTTTTATGAAAATAGAATTTTTGTATCCTAAGTGACAACTCCCTCAATTTTCAGAGAATAAATATTCAAAAATGGGGAAAATGTGACGTTTTAAATGAAATCTTAATATTGATAAAAAATACTAAAAACATGCATAAGTTGGAAACGATATTAACGGTTTCAAAAAAAGTTAGACTTGAAGGTAGAACTTATAGGGGCTTGAATAACCATAAAGAGAAACAGGGTGTTCTATTTAAAAAATGAGTAGTTTTTTGAGCCAAACTGTTTTGTATATGTACAAAAATGTGACCCTTTCAACCGCATTAAGGAAACCTCGATCAAACTTTTTATCAAAAAATTGCTGAAAATGCAATCAAACACCGGCGCACTAAATGGGCATACTGTATAATCCACAAACAAAATATTTCCTTCCTCCAGCAAATAGTTTTTGAGGTATACCGGCAACAAGCAGACGGCTAGACGGACAGGCAGACGGACAGACAAACCAACGGACTAGAGAAAATATGCTTTTAATCATGGCGACTCTGAAACGTGAAGATCTGAAGCAATCTCGAAACGTGATTTTTTTCACGATTACAATACTTTCTTCGTCTTTTAGACACGATAAATGTAGAAAAAGAACATATTATAATATGCTTTATCAATGCTAAGTAGATTTGAGGACAAGATGCAAAGCGACATCAGTATTGCTTATAATGAATTTTGTAGATCAGCTGAGGAGTCTATTCTGATCAACCCTGATAATTGTTGGTATTGTATTCAAAATAAGTAACAAACAAAAACATTTGTAGATAATATGCAGATTAACGGTACATATCGTAGAAATAACCAATGCTTTTACAAATAACCTTCACTCACATATCTTCTCCAAATGAAGGAGCTGCGAATGTTGATGAAATGTCGATTCATTCAGATTCCTATTTACATCTACAAAGAATGTTCGGACCTTTTAGCTGCTCCTATAGCTAGAAAAATTAAAAATTTTAAAGATGTTACATTATAGATTGCCGATACTGAATCGGAACATGCACTCGATCTAACTCAGTGGAAGGGCGTAGGTAACTTACCTTCAAAACTAATAGATCTAATTTATAGGGGCGCCAAATGATTCAAGCCCATGTTCCCTTATTCATTTGAGTGAACGAACCATTAAAAAGCTCAAGGGCAACACACACTATAATCAATGAAACCCACAGTTCGAAAAATCGTATAATGATTCAATTAAATAGATCAACAATAAGGGTGAATAAAATCGATTGTAATTACTGGCATCAACGAACAATAAACAATACTATATAACATAGTTAAAAACTATATCACATTGTTAATACTATATCACATAGTTAATACTATATCACACAATTAATTATCACAATTCATACCTGAGACTTTGTGGGTGGTAACTCAGCCCTCGCTGAGTAAATATATGCTAGTTTTCCAAACTGGATTAATTTAAATTTTAAAATATCCGAAGCAGTTAATTTTGAAGCAATCCGATGGCTAAATGAATGCTAATACGTTACTGCCTTCCATACCTAGCGATTTAATTTCATATAGCGAATAACCTCCGATTCAGATATCTGCATGGTAGTTTATATTACACTGTGATATGCTAGGATCGTTTTCCCCAGCCGACAAACTTAATATGGGCGATATTTAGAGGAAACAAACATGGTGCAACCACCCACTCAGCTAATTTTCGACATAAATTAAACCACTCAGCTCTAAGCTGGTGCTAAATCTACACACACATAAAAACACAATTTGGTAAAAGAACGATCAGCCGTAGCAGTGAAAACGATTGCATATAAATGTATAGATTAAATAAATATAAGGCCATTAGGCTCAAACCCCCAAACTGGACATAATCTGCATATGCAGCACGATGTATATGCGACGTTAATTCCAGCCCCTTCTGCCTGCACGTAAGGTGGACAAGGTACCCGGGCAATTCTCGTTCTACTCCGGAGCTGCGAGCCAACCGGCTACTCTAAAGACAGTCCACTCGAATCGATCAGCCTAGCCCGTAGGGTGAAGGCTATACATACACTTTAAATAAGCAAATTAACCACCAAAGAATAAAATGCCTTATCATAAAAATCTGCCAGAATATCCACACAACCTCAAAAATGTGCTCACTCAATCAATTCATCTGGCCAGTTTTCGGGTCAAAATATGCCTTAATCGATTGTCCTGCCTTAATCTGGCATAGCTAGCAATCCAAAAAGCTCAACAAACCATCTCAGGAAAATTTAAACCGGCCGGTGGCCACCGATTTTTACGCACCAAGACCAAACGTCCAAAATGTCTCGTTGTGAAATTCCTGCGGACAGGAAATGATGCCAAACTATATCGCCATCCAGCGATGAGCCACTGCACTTGGCGAAAAGGTTTGAATTTGTAGGAAACTGTACTAAGCAGAAAACTGTATCCGACAAAATATACGTTTGCAAAACCAGTTGCCAATACGATCTTCGTTTCTCTGCTCGTGGAAATTTCTAAATAATGAGTTTGGCAAATAAATTAATCTCAAAGAACTGCCCAATTTATAAAAGTAGACATAAAACAAATATTAATAATTATAGACCTTGTTACGTGTAAATTATTCGCTAATTAAGTTATAATATCCCGGAATTATATTTGAGTTCAGCTATATTCGATTAGTATGATGTGGGTTAGGTCACCACTTGTCCTTTGGTGTGTATTTCTCTGTTACATTTTTGGGAGGATTTTCGAAAAGTTACTACCTAGAGAAGTTTTAGCAACTTTTGGAAAAAAAATCTATACAGAGGAAGCGATTTTCTGGATCCACCTTAAAGAAATTGGATATTTGGCTTTTCCAACTAAGGTACGTCAATCAGAGTTCGCCTTTGTATGTCGTTTATTATTTTGCTGGATATTTCAAGCCTCCTTTTACCCCGCTTGGTATTTTCCTCTTTTGGCCTCGGTTGCGACCGCGTGAAACACCTAGAGAACAGATATGTAAGCAGTTTTCGCTGTTTCGTCAGGGTACGCTGGCAGTTATCTTTTCCCTGAAACTGTGTTTGAAGAACATATTCCCTATGCTATGCACATTTTCATACCTGAGGAAAAGCTCGTACAACCTGACTTAACAGTTCTGGGCAGCTCCCCACAAAACCCAGAACCAGAACTCCCTGTGACTTTTTTATGATCGCTGGCCCTACAGGATTGTGCACCCACCCCAGATACTTTGCGACTCCCTTTGTGGCATCACTGTTTTGTAGCCCGCGAAAACGCAGAAGTATACAATATACTTCGTGTGAATGCTATACCTTACTGCAAAGTGTTTTAGTAACGGATCGCGCTGAGGATTTTTGGTAGATTGTTAAGAGAAAGCTGGAAATCTTTTAAGAAAGCGTTGCCAGTTACGGGCTTATATTCTTGTAAAGTGTGTTCAGTGGCTTTTAGTATTTGTATAGTGGCTATCAGATCCGACGATTTAGAAGCAATCAACGCTCTGCTTAGCGCAAGACGCGTTTGACAACCAATTTAGCAGAATCGCTGCAACCTTTGTCCTGGTGCTTATTGACTGCTACTGCACGAATTGGAGTGTCCCATAATTCGGATATATAGGCCTATAGCGCGAGAATTTCTGTTTAGAACACGACGACACCTCATAAATGTTTTAACAAGGAAAAACGCTTCCAAAGCAATAGAATAAAAAAACTATGTATGTAACTCATACGAAAAGGCCAATTGACAAGCCTTGGGCTTGTTAAAAATGTATTCCGATAAAAAACTGATTATTTTGTTTTAATTATAAACAAAGCACGCCTTTATAGCATCCGCCCGTAATTTAAATTTGAATTTGTCGAATGCTTCTTCCGCATCCTCATTTCTTTTTAATTCCAATAGGCGCAAATTTGCCCTCGCGGCCCCAGCGTTAGTGGAGGTCTTTGCTTTTCGTGGCTGTCGGTTCTGTAACCTGTCTAGTGTCTACCAGTCTCCACTAGACGAAACCATGAACTGCACCTAGTACATAGTGACCGGGGTATTTTGGAATGTTGCTAATGATATGTTTTCATTGTTTGTTTTAAAGTGTACGACTAGTTAATTAAAGTTTAAAATATCCAGCTCCCGCAAAATTTCAAATTTCAGGATGTAAAGTAATGCCTATTTTAGAATATATTCTAATTTTGACATATAAAGTATGACTGTAACTTGAGTAATGTTTCGAAACGTTTCACTTTTTGCAATCAGTTGTGAAATAGTAATTTACGATACAAGTGCGTAAAGCTACTCTTTAGGCACGAGTGGGGGTAGAGTTAAAACGCGCGTAAGCGAGCGTTTTAAGCCCCGCGAGTGACTAAAGATGCTTTACGCATGTGTATCGTACAATATTTTATCTACGATAGAATCTAGAAAACACAGTAAATATAAAAAATAGATAAATGTCAATTAGGATTCCCATCAACCGGTCGTAATTTGCGTGTTTTAAAATTTTAAAACAAGTTGCTACTGACAACGTGCCAAATGATATCTTTTAAACACGTTACTACTAACGACGTAAACTAATGAAAACATGTTATTAAACAGTCGTTTATTTAGGACATACATTAGGCCTGTAGCCAAGCATTCATACTGGCCGTTTGTCGTTTAACATTTTTTTGTATACTGGATAAGAATAATAACCATTTTGTATTAAAGAATCAACCCAAACTATTTGCTTTAAAAATTATGTATTTCTTGATGTACCTTTGGCAGTACTGAAGTGTATTGTTGGTGGTGCTGTCTATGTCAAATCACATGTTAGATTCTGCATCACTTTGTCAGCGTACATAAATCAAACAAGTAGAGACACTCATGTCAATTGTTGAAACCTGTCTAGAGTGCCTGGGACAGTAACTCGGCGAGTATTTATAAGCTTGACTATCAGATGGCAGCACAAAGTTCTACCAATCAGAGCCACTTACTAGCTCTGCTACCAATCATGGTGTGATTAAGTAGTGGTGCCATCTGTTAGTACTATCGAAAAGTATCCCCAAGAGCCGTTCAAGGTCATTCAAATCGGAATTTTTACATCAAAGGAACCGACAGTGAGTGTCTCTTCTTGTTTGATTTATGTACGCTGACTTTGTATCGAACTGACAAAAACCTAACCTGCTAACCGGTCGAATTTGACATCGACTGACAGTGTCGGAGCAACAGTATTGCCAAATGTATAACACCAATCAAAGGCGTTACTAAGTGCGACCGGCCCAGGACATTAAGACGTACCTACCGGACTCGTTGCTAAGCTGGTAGATAGGGGCTACCAGTCCACTATACACAAAATTAAATATTTTACAACCAGTGAAAAACCAGCTAATTGTTACAAGTACGAAATTAAGGACTTTTTTGCAAGCTGCAGTTTATGGACAAGCGAACGCACCGAACGAGGCATATAAATAAAGCGAGTCTAAAAACTTACTTTCGTATGAGTTACATACATATTTTTTTATTCTATTGCTTTAGAATCGTTTTTTCTTATTAAAATATAACATTTTAAACTAGGAGATCGGAAAAAGTCGAAGAGGTCATGATCATACCAGAAAATGGAAATGTGTATTTTGATTTCGATCAATGTATATAGTCGTTAATTTTTGTTTCCATGGTTACTACTGTCGAAAAGTACTAGTACGAAAAAGTGTGTGTTTTCGGCCGCTCACCACAGCCGACATTGGTAGATTTTCCATGTAGTAGAACAAAATAGATATTTATGAAACCAGTTATGAAAGTCCTCATTTTGTAGAATGCGTGGGATTTTGTGCGATGAACGTAGCGAAATCCCACAAAGTAACACACCATTAGCAATAAAACGTCTCTGCTATAATCACTCTTTAAACCTATCAATATCAAAATCCGTGCAGATTCAAGCCGTGAGAGATTGTTTTGGAACTGTAAGAGAGGTTATTGTCTTTTTAAGCGTCAGCCAAAAGAAGTGTTTTGTTAAAAAAAGTTTTAAATACGCTAATAAGTAGTCTTTGTAACTCTCGCTGGGTCGAGAAGAACTTACTTACATTTCAAAAAAAAAAAATGAGCTAGAATAATGGAAGCTCAGTGGTTAAGCATTCTGGCTACTGATCTAAAGGTCGAGAGTTTGATCCCCGATCCCGGTGAGGTTTTAAAATAAATTAAAATAAAATTTTAAAAAATAAAAATACGAATAAAAACCTCTACAAAATGCAATCATTCGGAAGTAATGTAAAGCCGTGGGTCTCATGTTACTACGATGTGTAGCATGTAAAAGATTCCTTGCTAGGGTTGGAACTCCTTAGTCTCGACAAAAAGTCTAAGTAGGACTTTGACCGTATGACCAAAACAGTGGGTGTCTAAGGTACTTGGTACTCCGTATGCCTAGACCTTGTCCATTACAAACAAACACGAAACAGAATAATGAAGATGCCTAAAATGTCAGATTACTGACTGGCATGTAATTATAGTAACGTTTATTTGACATTGCAATTATTTTCTGAAAGATTATTGAATAAAATTTAAGATTTTACGGTCCCTGATTATTGCACTGTCCAGCGCCTACCCATATTTAGCAAATATCAGCAAATTTCAACAAATTATTATAATTTTACTTTCAATATTTATAATAAAAAATTTGTGTTTTTATTATTTTTTTGCAGTATTGCTTGCTGGGGTTGGAAATATCCCCCCCAAAATATAACACAAGCAATTTGCGATTATCTCTAAAAAAATATTGCTAGACTCAAGCAAATTGTTTAAGAAAAAAACGATTAAGCTAAAACATTACATTTATTAAAAGTTAAAACCCTCGAGCTCTAATCAGATAAATGTTGTAATTGTAGCTTTCATTACTTTTGCAAAACAATCTGAATTGTTTTCGTGGTACAACCAAGTGGACTACACATTTCGACCAATCAATCGACCAAAATGAACATTCTGCAAATTTTATCAAATTATGCACAGTAGGCAATAATTTGAGGAAAAAAAAGCCGCGCAGTGATTAGCTCGCTCTGGGAAGGTCAGAGGCGAAACGTGGACAAAAAATTCATTTGCCAAGTGCATACTTGCTATTTATACATATTTATACACATTTATACACCATTAGGTTAAAATTCAGTAAATAATCTGCCGTATATCCACCTGCAAAATTTTAACTAATCCAACTCAAACATCCTTATAATACTCGGTCAAAATATGAATTATTACCACTTAAGAGCCCTATATGAAGTCGACTTCACCTCAGGCTCTTATTTGATAATAATTCATATTTTGACCTTGTTTATGGTTGCTTTCGTTGTTTAGTAAAAAAATTGCTAAGAAAGTTTTTGCATTTGGGATGCAATATATGATATTTTTATTACTCTCAGTATCTTACTCCCATTAGTAACCCTGCAGTTGATTAAAGAAATCACTGTTATACTATAGACATTCTACACATTTTGCAGCTAAAAATATGATTACACCCGGCTAAATTACCCTTCTTTTGAAAAATATATTAATCAATACTTGTCACGATTCTGTACGTTTACTAAAATATTCTTATTAATACCCTTAATTGTCATTTGCAAGATTCCAGGGTTGGGCAGTAAATAATTACTAATTAAATTCCTTTTTGCTTATTTGCCTTGGAATTAAATTACTTTTCAAAATGCGGTAATTGTAATTGGGAATTGCCATTTTTGTTAAAAAGTACTTGAAAATTAATTTTTAAAAGTAATTAACTACTACATTCAATTACTCAATCATTTTTCTGTAATTAAATTACTCTTTTAAATTACTTTACAAGTATTTGCATTACCTGTGGTAATTGAAATTACTCGAGGTAGTTTAATTACTTTGTGTTATTTAAATTACTGAATTACTGACCTCGATCGGTTGCAAAATCTCCAGAACACAAAATATAAGATAAGGTCTTATTAAGTTACATATCAGCAAATCGGAATAGGGTATTCCTGGAACGATATAAGCCTGATTTATTATTTTCCCTGGCGAGTCAAATAACAGCAATTTTTGCATTTTGTATAACGCGTCATGGGCATTGGTGCGTGTATGTAGATTCTAAATGTGATCTGTAGCTTACAATAGTGTCATTAATATTTATTGTGCAAGACGCTAAAACTATATTTGCGGTAAGTACATTACAGATTACAATACCTACGGTAAAAATTATATTTTAAATTGCTCCATTAAACGATATTGGTTCATAATAATTATTTATTCATTTCAATTTGCTTGTTTTAAATGATTTACTAGCATAGGGGTATACTGCCGTGCAAATGTAACAGGCATTAAGTCCAGAAAATTACGTTTTTGATTGACGGCCAAAATTCGATAACAACATTTAAACAGCGTAAAACACATAAATAAAATGTACTTAATTGCGTAATTCCATGCCTGGTTGACTAAAAAATTCAGTATGCGGTATGATATTAATACAATTTGAAAGCACCGCATAAGTTTACCGCATTCTTGCATTGAACATTTTGTAAATTATCCATTCTTTACATAATATACTATTTCCACGACCGGGAGTAGAAATAAGTTTCTAGGTTACAACAATTCTAACAGAAATACACATTATCTGCCTATATAGAGAATATGAGTACAGTTAGTACCTCGGTGAAGTGAACACTCGATTATATCAACACTTCTTTTGCATAAACAACAAAAATGTAACATTATAGGTTCGAAAGAAGGAACAATAATATGTTTGTTTAGATCATTTTATAAAAACCTAACTTTAATTTTAATGTTTAATGTTACAAATAGATACACACAAAAATTTAGTGCAGCAATACCCTTATGCGACGTGAAATGTTAAATAAAGATTACCGCAATAGTATTTTTTAAATAGATTTTATGCATTTGAGTAGAAAAAATCTGGTGTGATTCACGCACACAACTTCTTTTTACAGTGATCTTATAATTCGGCAAACATTTGATTTTTAATTTTTAAGCATTTGTCAAAAATGTTCAAAACTTACAAATTCTACAGAAACCGTACAAAATAAAGCATTTCTTAAAGAAACAAATTTTCTCTAAAATTTTAAGCTGAATTCAAAAATGTAAACATAAAAGAACAAATTCTTATGTCACTAATGTCATTAATTGATTTATCAGTGTTTTTTACTAGATGACCATTTTTTTGTGACCATGGCTACTTGATAATTGCACGTCTTAATGACAACCCAAAACCTTAGATGTGCATTTTAAGGTAAACGGTTGCTTTTACGCTTATGAAATAAGAACATCCTGTTTTTATGATTTTTAATTCCCTTTCAGATAATATCCTAAAATTTAAAAAAAAATTACTGATAACATCCTATTTTTATGATTTTTAATTCCCTTTCAGATAATAACCTAAAATTTACTGATAACAAAAGTTAGAGCACAAAAAGTTTTCAGAGCTAGGTAAAGTGCCTGTTATAGTCAAGTCTAGTTTATGAAAATTATTCCATTTATACATTACATGTCCCTATACCTTCTTACTGAAGAGACTTTGTACTAAGGTATATTAGGTTTAATCGGTTTATTATAACCTAAGGAATCTATGACCACTCGGTGTCCTATTCTTTTTGGGACACCCTGAATAATATTTATCCTTGACTCTATTTATTTACTTACATGTTACATCAAAACAAATTAAAAACTTTTGGTTCTGGTGAACGGTACATGTAGCTACAAGATTTAATTATCAAAAAACTTCAAGAGTGATAAAGTATGTAGGTTACTATAGTTAACAAAACATAAAAATTAAACATTTTTAGATTACGAAAACGAATTGACACGACACTAATGATAATTTTAACTTCCAAGAAAATTCTACTAAATACAACTAAATTAATGTAAATTAAACACAGTCTTCCTCATAACGTCATAACAATTAACATATATTTTTTACGCACGCTACATGTTTCGGTTTATCTGTTAAACCATCATCAGGCTAAAAGATAAAGCTTATAAAATACGGGGAAAGAAACAGAGAGCAAACACCTCACCTAATGTCAAAATTGGACAGTTATAAATAAACAATTAAAATTAAAACAGACAACGTGACCAACATGTTCAAGGAAATAAATTATTTGTTTATATACAACCGTCAGCCAAGGTGAGAACTGTAAAATACGTTTTTTTTTCTTTTTTGTGGCTTTGATACGTATTTTACAGTTCTCACCTTGGCTGACGGTTGTATATAAACAAATAATTTATTTCCTTGAACATGTTGGTCACGTTGTCTGTTTTAATTTTAATTATTTATTTATAACTGTTCAATTTTGACATTAGGTGAGGTGTTTGCTCTCTGTTTCTTTCCCCGTATTTTATAAGCTTTATCTTTTAGCCTGAAGATGGTTTAACATATAAACCGAAACATGTAGCGTGTGTAAAAATTGTATGTTAATTGTTATGAGGAAGACTGTGTTTAATTTATATTAATTTACTGAATCACCTCATTGTTAGTATGGACCAGATCCTGAATTTAAATACACCTACATATTTATATGACAATAATTTCTATTGAAAGTAATTGAAAATGTAATTGATATTGTACAATTACAATTACTAAGTAATTGATAATTACTATTTCATGTAAGTAACTGTACTCACTGGTAATGCAATTACTTCATCGGGCGGTATTTAGTAATTAGTAATGAATTACTTTTTTAAGGTAATTTGCCCAGCTCTGCAAGTGTCACACAGCATTTGGGCACTAATAAAGACTGTAATAGAGATTAATATTTTTAGAATTACTACAAATTTAATTAAAACCCCTATTTATAAATAGAACTGCTATTTTAAGTTCATAAAACATGGATTTCCAGCTATGCATGGTTTAGTCACGGTCGCGTTATTCGTCCGAAGGACAATAGTAATCAAAACATGCAATCATCTATCGTGTTTTATTGTTTAAAATCTGCCACAACAAACATCACCTGACATTTTATGCAAATTTCATAGGAATTTTTTTTTGCCTATTGCCGCTTCAAATGCAAACTATTTATTTAGTTAGGATACATACAGAATTACTCCCATTAGTATCCACTTTTAAAAAAATAATTGAAAAAACTGCAGTGATTTCGTTTCAGTTAGTAACATACAGTATGATCGAATACTTTTATCATCAAGAGGACTGCGGAATTATTTGTATTCGTTAAAATGGCATTACTAATATCAATTCCACAGTTTTTTTTTTCAGAAGATAACAGTATTCGATCATATGGTAACCTCAACGCTATGCATTATTATATAAATGATATTTGTTTCGTTAAAATATGTCAAATCAAGTCACTGATATAGAGTGTACAAAAATCTACCAGTTTACTGTTTTGATTTTACAAATGCAATTAGTTATACGTTTAACAATGAACGACACCAAATGAAAATGTCGCGTCATTGAAATATAGAATTTTATTTTAAAGTAACAATTCGGGACCGAATCTATTTGAAAATATGCAATTACTTTAACCAGTTCTTAAGAAGACTTAACTGCCTCTTAACAAACTAAAAAACCTAATTTATCAGACGAGCTTTAATATTTATTTTTCGTTGACCGCTTGTTCATTTCAATATTAATGAATTATTTTTCCTAAAAAAGGATGGATTAATATACGTCATTAATACACTGTTTTTGATTAATACACTCTTTTTCATTAATTAACTGTTTTTGTGATTTGACGTTTTGATGATATTTTGCATGGAGGTTAGTTGTATTAATCAAATTTTTCGCCACAAAAAAGGTTTTGCGGCTAACGAAATAAATAATTTAATCTGATTTGAACAATCGTAAAAAAAGATTTTGCGGTCAACAAAAAAATTTTGTAATCAACTCGTTTGTTAATGGGCGATTAATAATCTCAACTATGAAAGGCACTCACTCGCTATCGCTCGTTCGTGCTTTAAACAGTTTCGATTATTAATCGCCTTTATTAACACACTTGTTGGTTAAATAACTATTAAAGTATTCTGCCGCATTTTTAATAATAACTTGGTTTTTAGTTTCTGCATTTAATAATATATCTGAAGTATTACAACTGCGAATAATTAATTTAAAATTTACTTAGTCTACTTTAGAAGTTGATGATGAAAATTAAAATAATGTAAAACGTTGAATAACTGGAAGTCCAAACCAATTTTGATATACGTCTTAAATATAATAATACTTATAAATGCCCTAAATCAAGCCTGTTCCTTGTGAAATATATTACTGTGGTCCTTATGACTTTATTTTATTTTTATTGAAATTTATTATTATTCTCAGGGTTTTGTCGCGTTTTATTTTACGTCTTACCTTTTCTGTCTACAGCTCGAGCATGCAATTATTGTAACAAAATGAATTGTTTTACTTTTTATCTCTTAGGGTTACTGCAGAATTTAATTAGAACATACACAATATAAAAACCATAACACGCAATATGAGGCAATTGTTTTTTATTAATAATAATAAATCTAGATCTTCAATATTAAATCAATTTTCTTAAATATTATTGGAAATCCACATTTAAGTATTAAACTAAATTTTATGTAAGATATACTGTATCTTTACATTGTTATTTATATTTATGTAATAGATATTGTTTATTCTTATTTTGCTTATTAACCTTTAATTTCTTGAGCACTGTTAATTTTAATTAAATTAATTTGTCGTTATATTTCTGTTTCTTGTTTATAACCAATTCTATATTTTTAAATAGCAGTTTAATTCTTTTACTTACTGCTCTTGTTCTCAAATCGGGTATTATTTAGTTAATATTGGTATACACTTACACGACAATGTTTTTTTTCTACGAGCTCAACTATCCTCTGTTGCTAATTTGCAAATTGGACTTTCAACCAGCTACTTCCTGTTTCATTCTTGTATTGTAGTCAGCAACCCCTTTAGACTAGGCTTTATACACTCACATTTTAGACTGCTGTCATTAAAACTTTTATTTTTACACACTACATTTTGTTCCTTGTTATTTTATAATTTCTTCCAAAACCTTGGATATCACTTCATTATGACGCTTTTAATTTTAGAAGTCACATTTTTAGGTTAACAGTTTTTAAATGTGTCTGCCTCCAATTATACATTATTAACCCTTTTTTACAAGAAATATTTAAGAAATATACTTATGTTTTATCTATTCTAATAATATTTACATTTAAAGATAAAATCTGAGTAACAGAATATTTTAAATTAATATCTTCAAACAATTTTAACTACAATTCCAACCACAAGTATTCAAGCAACCGGTATCGTTTATAATTTCACATATAAATTAAAATAATACTATAATTCTATCTGGCTTATGTTTGTTTTAGCTAATGTGAAGTCAAATTTCTAATTGACTCCAAATACCATTATATGAAATAGAATTTTCTAATGATAAAACGGGGTTAATTAACTTAATATCCTTTTTATTTGTTTTATAATTAAGCTGCATGTTAATTATATTTTGCTTTAAATGCTGTGCCATTTTAAGACCATATCAAAATATATATATATATATATATATATATAACCGAAAAGGCACATGTAGTTCACAAAACATGTGACTAGATTTCAAATTTTAAATTTACAATAGCAGTACAGCGAATGCAGCATATCACACAACAAAAAGTATATATATATATATACCGCCGAATACACAAGGGCGCCGAATACACAAGGGCGCCAAAACCAAGGTTTGAATGATGATAGTATGGCTTGACTGAGTTGGCAATAGTATATTATGATACGAGTATTATAAGAAGCATTTTGTAGCACGCACGGGTTTAGGGCACGACGAGCGAAGCGAGGAGTGCTCTAAAGAAGTTTTGTATCTACGTTGACACATTTTCAAACAAAAAAACATTTCAACAGTTGGCAACATTTGTGCGGTGCAATAAAGGCGGCTATTGACAGCTCGATATTTACACGGAGCGAAATACCTATGTTTGCCAACGTTAAAAAATTAATGACTCTGTTTTAATATTTTTATTATAGCATCGCTTTTTCTCTATTACGATACGCAAACGAGTACCTATCGTACGCGAAGTAGATAAAACATGTTATAAAAGAAATAATAGCTATTTCTGCAACAAGTGCTATAAGTGAATGAGCATAAACACTTTTAGCACGAGTTTGCACACAACATTTTTCTACGGCCTTAAATTTACTGTTACTAATCCATTGAACAAGCGTCCACGTTCGATCGGTAGAGTTAAGCAGCGCTCTTTCTGGTTACAACTTGGATGAGAGTTTCACGCTTGCTTCTCTAGGCGCCTCGTGGTACGGCTGCCGGCTCCCGGATGTCATAATAATATCATGACAGTCGTTAGTGGGGTTGGAAGTCCCCATAAAATGTACAGCTACGCCTATAGTTGGCCTAACGGCTGTTGGCCGAGTACCAAAATAAAAATAAAAATTTAAAAAATTATGTCGATTTAACAAAGGTTTGCATTTATAACAGTTATAATTCATAGTAAAGAGATGGCCTTGACGGCGCAGGTGACTGTTTCTGCAGCCGGTAGCTGCCAAAGTTAGTTATCAAAGGTAATAATTATAATAGTACACATTTTACTTTATTTATTACATATACATAATGCTTTAATTATTTTAAAAACATTTTACTTCTAACGAAAGAAGTAACTAGAATAACTTTATAACCTCACTTCCCGCTTAAAATTCTAAATTCAACACCAGCTGTTTACTTTTAGCACATGTGCTAAAAGTACACAGGTGATTTCACTTTTAACACTCTGATTTATAAAACCTCATTTTTAGTGAAACAAGCTAATGCTAAAAGGCCTACTTTTAGTAGTGGTCGTAAAAAAAAATTTTTTTGTAAAATATAATGATTCCCATGATTGCAGTGATGCAGCTGTCATGCACGAGATTTTCGAACATAGTTGTTTGTTATTGTAATTTGTTTCCTTCTATAAGATAAAAAATCGACGAGTCAGACTACTCAGACTACTTAGAATTACAACCGTGTATAGTTTGCCAAAGTGGCAAACATATTTCAACAAGGAGAAGTAAAAATTTAATTAAACCTGCCAAAAATATGTGTGTTGGATACAAACAATATTAGATATTGACTGTTTGACATTTTTATTTGGAAAAATAAGTTTAAAACGCCTATTCGAATATATTTACAGCTTTTAAGATATTGTTCATCTATTGAATCTTTTTCCTGACGTTATGTGCGTCTAACTGCACAGCGACGCCTGTAATTGGCCTAACGGCTGTTGGCTGAGTGCAAATTAAATTAAAAAGGCAATCACGGAAATTATTTGAAATTGTAACTTCATTTGTTATAGTCTGTTTTAAGCTAAGAGGAGTAATTGAAAATCAATATTTACACTATAAAATATTACGAGAAAATACACTAGCAAATGTGTGCAGCAATTTTGAATTATTTCATTTACAGTATGTCCCACTCAAGAGTGTAAATCCCTATACCTTTTTTAGGTTTTTATCCAATTTGCACCAAATCTTCTTAGAAAATAGAACCCATTATGGGCCATTTGTGGAAAAAAAAACATTTAAATGCAAATACACCTGAGCTAACGAAATAAATGGAGAAAATTATAAAATCATTTAAGGCATTTTTATCGAAAAATGTTGCTAACGAAAGTTGTTCAGAATTACTCAAAAATCTTAAATCCAAAGTTTGAGAAACATTAAAAGCGATTGATAGTTTACTTAAAACAACTTCCAAGTACAAAAGTATCACTTTAATTTTTTATAAATAATATTTACAATTTTTGCGTTATATTTATGTCTTATATAGTTTGTAAAACACTTCTACAGTAAAATAAATTAAAAATTAATGATTCAATATTTACTTTTTACGAAAAACTAAGTAAAATATTTTCACCTTTTTAGGGAGCTAAAGGCTGAGAATATAGAGGGTGTTCAATAACCGTTATACGTTTATCGGCCAAAAACTGCTTCACTGAAAGCGCATTGTGGGCTGGGGCATTGTCTTGATGCAAGATTCAAACATTTGACTACAGTTCTGGATGTTTTTGTCGAACTCTCTTTCTTAATATAGTCAGCACTTCTTTATAATAATGTTGATTCACCGTCTGTTCATTAAGACCCCACTCGGCTAGTATCACACCCATAATGTCATCCTGGAAAAGGTGGGAGTCTTCCAATACAATGATTGCCGTTTTGTTTTAGGATCATATTGAAAAATTCTCGTCTCGTCGCATGTAATAATCTCGGATAAAAAATCTGAATCATCTTCGATGCGTATTTAACCTTTTTCCGGAAAAATATTAAAACACGTTACCGTTAAACATCTAACGTGCAAACACTAATTTAGCTAGCGAGTTGAAACGTTGCAATGTTTATTAAGTAAACGTCAAGCTCAATTCCCACGCACACACTTTTGTTTGCAAGCCGCCTACGAGATTTTAAAAGCATGATTGATGATTTTTCAATAAAATATATAAAAACAATTTGTTTCTTTGTACATACCTATTTTGTTATGAATAGATTCTAATTCTGTAATTCGATTTAAATAACGATATGCCACTGTATGTGATTGTCTTGTGTGTTCCATGCAATAACCGATATTTTAATACTTAGTATGTTAATGAAAGTGGGCAGAACGGGGTTTCAGGCTCAAGGAACGTCCAACAGTTACTTTTCCCCAGGCGCCAAAATTCTTAAACCCGGCTCTAGTGATTAGTAGAAAGTTACATCTATGTAACCTAATTACCTCAGACGGTATTGGAAGCGCATATCTAGTCGCAGTATTAGATAAAATAGACACTAACAAAAATGCCCGATAGCAACGTCCTACTTCCCCGAACAACAAGTAGTAAATGAGCTGTAATGAAAGACATAAACGACTACAATAAAGAATATAAAAGCATACTGACGCAGATAATCATAATTAACGCTGAGTTCGTAGACGCAAAACGAATCGAGAGAATAAATTATTGGTTAATTAGTAATCATCTCGACGCACGAATAGTGTATTAGACCATGTAAGTCTGACATAAATGAGTGCGTGCGGTACTGATCAAGCGAAGTTATAAATGCTCTGAATGAGAAACTAACTCGCAAATATAATCGTTAAAAAAGCATTTTCGAACGCAACGCTGTCGTGTAAGAATTATCATAATATAAACAACAATAACTCTTGAATTTTATTCAAATACAAGATCTGAACCTACACAATCAAAGTAAATGGACTGAATTAGTTTCCACTACGTAATGATAGCTGAACTTAACCTCCGAAAGCCGATGCAATAATCGTACTACGACTAAATTGAATTACAGTACATATGGCAGCTACTTGAACATATACGAAATTGGATACACTATAAACTGGCCCAATCATGGCTAAAAATACCTGCACTACATCACAACAACGGCTAGTTAAATGCGATGCCCCACGTAAGAACCTTCTTCGGTCGCAACTGCTATAAACGAAGGTTCAGTACTACTTCCCTCTACTAAAACATTCCGAATGACCTGAGATGTTGAATTTCATGAGACGTTCCAGCGGTTATCCAAAAAAAGCTACAACGGAAAACAATGTTAAACTATAATTCCGTATGCGCAACAGTCTCTTACCAAAACTCTGTCTATTTTAAAATGCATGAACCCTTTCTTAATACACAAAAAATTACCAAAGCTTCTACGAACAAAGGTACAAAAAATCTGTTTTCAGCATCTCAACCTCAACGGATTGTTCGGAGGAATGTCCACAGTTGCAATCTAGGACTAGGAAAAATTAAGCTCTACAAAGAGAGCGTAGCTAACCTCTTACATTTTGAGAAAAAAAAAACGACACACGGAAGAATAAAAACTCCCATCTTGTTAAAAAAAGCAGAAATGAATCCATGCTAAAATAAAATCCTGCACTCGCGAAGCTCTCTGTTCAAACGTGACGTCTAACCGGAAGGTGAAAATGAAACAATTTAAACAAAGTTGATAGGGCTATTTTCATTCGTCACAATCGTAAATACACGGTCGACGTTCCTTTTCCTGTACATTAGCGTAGTTAAAATGTATATATGTTACAGGAAATTTGGATAATTCAGTCATTATAAATAATCTCTAGTCATTATATATAATGACTACCCGGTTGCAGGCAATATGTATAATTGGAGGTTATGTTAAATAAATCGGCATCACCGATTCTCGTTTCTAGCCTGTGTGTCGTTCTAGCGCATTTAGGTTAGTTGCAGGCTCTGATTGTGTGTGTTATATGCATCCTTACATAAGCTGGCCGGTGATGTTCACTGGTCGTTGCCTGATGCCGGTGATGAGCTCGCCTACCATAAATACAAAATTTGGGTGATGATTGATGAGTTAGCGTACACCCTCATTCAACAGATTGGCTAATGAGTGATAACTTTTACTTTAAAACATACGTTTCATAAAACGCCTACAGGTCATTAAGGATGCCTGAATTATACAAATTGCCTGTAACACAGAGATTTACTAATTCAGAAGATCGGCAAACACCAGCTATTTCGAAAATCGGCTTCTCTTAAAAACCTGTGGTTTTCTTCACGAATGACTACCTTCGACTTTTTAGGCTCGTACTCTTTGTTTTGCCTATTAAGGAAAGGGATTAATTTACAATATTTATCCATGCTAATATCATATTTAACGGCCAACAGTGCTTTTAACAATGACCTACTCACTAAAAATTAATCTTCCAACGAATATTGACCTCAACAATGATGATACCAAATTATCAACTCCAATTCCTAGAGCCAGTAAAATACCATCACTATTTTTGCAAAACGCTAATAAATACCAAACGGTTATATCTGACATTAAATCTATAATTTAAAAAAATTTACAACAACCAACCAAGTTCTCAGTTACGAATTAATTTAACTGATGACGAAGATTATCGCCTGCTCACAAAATTTTACAATGCAACAAAGATAAAGTTGCGTATAATACTTTTCACAATCCTGAAAGTACCAAATTATCAGTAATTATGAGAAACGTCTTCACGTCTATGGCACCTCAAGAAATACTCGAAGAACTTATTGCAAAACAGCTCCCAGTACAGACAGCTACTCCCCTTCTTAAGATTAAACAGCCAAACCCAATTTGCGCAATTGAGCTAACTAAAAATTAAAAGGCACAGGCGATATTTCAACTCTCAAAATTTGTCTACTGCATAATTAAAATTGAAGCGCGCATAGTAGCAAAGATGCTTCCCAGTGTACAAATTGCCAGTGTATAGGACATACACAAAATTATTGCCACCTTCCATCCAGAGGTATCAAATGTACGGGATTAAATCATTGCTCAGAATGCAAAAAACGCGCAAACAACCACAGTGTATCAACTGTAAAGGTGAAGAACACCCACCCCAAATGAAGTTAAGTTAAACGCATATCTCTCCAAACATGCCATTCAGCTCTCAGCTTCTACAAAACCAACTCATTATCCCTACCTATCAGATCAGCGCCCAGATATACTCGACATCTGTTTAATTAAAAATGTCTCCCTTTCACTATCACAAACTGTACTAATGGAGTTGGACTCAGATCACCTTCAAACTTTAATAACCTTTCAAGACACCCCGATATTGAAATACAATTTTCCCACACTAATCAAGGGATTCATGGATTGGAAACTGTTTCAAGAACTGGCAAGTGAAACAACAACCTGTCCCGCCTCTATAAAATCAACGAAATAAATTGGTGCACCTATCAAATAACTCACCTCAGCAATAACTATTGTAGCAGCGACTACCACGCAGTATAGCCGCAAAGCGAACAATGAAAAAGATACCTCTGCGCACATATTGACTCTCATTAAGGTAAAAACAAACTAAGGTGCATCTGGGCAAGAACAAGGAACAAGCACAATTCAATCCTGCCACTAGCGAGGTTAAATCTGCTCTAGACAATTATAAAATCGACAAGTATAAACAGTACATCTCGGAACTACAACCCAGAGACGCCACAATGTGGCAAGCTATCAGCTATTAAATCGTTCTTATCCCATCGTACATTCGCAGTGAGGAACAACTCCATACTCTCCAAAAATTGTAAAATAAAGGCCGGAGTGCCGCAATGCTTAATATTAGGCCCCGTGCTGTTTAATATATTTGTTCACAACTTGCCGGTGCCTAATTACTCGACTGTATGCAGACGATACAATGTTACTTTCCCAAGACATGGACACACTTACAGCCGTTCAGCAAGTCCAGGACAGCGCTACTGTTTTAATTAATTGGTTCAACAGATGGTGCATTAATATCAATACAACTAAAATGGGAAACGAAGATATTCACTCTACGACGACCAGTCTTACCACCTAATTTAACCGTAAATAATCAGCAAATTGAAGGGAACCCCACTAATAGTGCTGTTAAATATTTTTCATAACATCTCCTTGTTATTTATTAACTATCAACCTGGCTGAAAAGTTCTCCATAACAGCTGTTATACATTTAACAGCCTAGGTCGTTAAGAAATAACAAAACAGTAACATTTTAACACTGGCAATACTGAAATGTCTTGTTGGCTACTAATACTATTTTTGCACGATAGAACGATTTTACTTAATTACCGTGTTTGTTGACAAATCAGTAAGTTATGTTTATCGTTCTAGAACGGTAAATAAAAATTCGAGGTTAGCAGATAAGGTTTTGCGTCAGTTTTGACACAACCTGCTAACCTCGAATTTGAAATAGACTTACAGTGCCGCCAACATATTATTCCGTGGTATAATGTCACATTTTACTGACGTTTAAAGAAAAATACATTTCTATCGTGCAAAAAACGTCATAAGCATCACCAAAGTTAAGGAATTACCGATCTCAGACAATTGTCTTCGATCGGTAAAATGTCCTTACCTTTCTTAATGTACTATAATATATTATAATTAATATAATATAATTTAAGTTACGCGAAAATTTAAATTTTTGTAGGTATTATGAAAAATATTCAACGACATACGGCCGTTACTGCATCTAACTAACGGTCTTATGTAGTTAAAAACGATTTCATAGCACCTACTTGTTATTTGTCAATAAGAGAACTGTCAACCTGACTGAAAAGTTCCCCATAACAGCCATGGCGGTTATACATGTAACAGCCTAGGTCGTTAAAAAATAACAGAACAATAACACTTCATCAATATTTATTTAACTTGAACACTGGCAATACTGAAATGTATTATTGTTTTTTTGTAATCTTTTTACTGTGATCGTATTGTATACATTCCATACGCTAAATAAATAAATTGATGACACTGTAAATCTATGTCAAATGCAAGGTTAGCAGGTTAGGTTTTGCGTCGGTCTATGTCAAATTTGAGGTTAACAGGTTAAATTTTGCGTCAGTCTGTATCAAAACTGACGCAAAACCTAATCTGCTAACCTCGACGTTAATGTAATTTATTTACAATGGAGCCGACTAATTAAACAAATACCCTGTGAAATATGAAATTTCATATTCCACTAGTGTAATATGAGCCGGTTTTTGTATTTAGAGCTGGATATATAATGCACTTATTATTTTACAGTTGTATATATGAGTATTTTATTTAACAAGCATATAATGTAGGCTATATTACACGAGGATGAAGTTTACACACGAGCCGAAGGCGAGTGTTGTAATCATCCAAGTGTAATACAGCCATTATATGCGTGTCGAATACAATATTTTATCTACAATTATGTACATAGTTGGTGACACTGTAAGTCTAAGTCAAATTCGACGTTAGCAGGTTAGGCTTTTGCATCAGCCTATGTCAAATTCGAGGTTAGCATGTTAGGTTTTGCGTCAATCTATGTCAAATTCGAAGTTAGTAGGTTAGGTTTTGCGTGAAAGCTGACGCAAAACCTAACCTGCTAACCTCGACGTTAATGTCATTTATTGACAGTGTAGTCCACTAATTAAACAAAATACTCTCTGGAATATGAAATTTCATATTCCACTAGTGTAATATAAGCCGCTTATTATTTGACAGTTGTAGATAATGTATCATTAGTATACGTGTGTGTAAGTTACAAACTAGTGCGTGGCACGAGTTATGTAAGCATACAAGTATATTAACACATGTATTGTCCAATATTTTATCTACAACTGCCTAAAATTGTGAAAAGTGTATTAAGAGAAATGTCAGATCTGTCATATTCAAAAATATTTTAGTAGGCAAATGTCATTACGCCATTCATTTGACACTATTTCAGTTAGGTAATGAAGCCATTACACCACTCAGTTAGGTAATGAACTTCATTACCTAACGGAAATAGTGTCAAATGAGTGACGTAATGAGTTACTTATCCCACTGGAGTGGATAATAGTTATTTACTATACAAGTGGGATAACAGCATCATTAATATACGTGTGTGTAAGTTACAAATGAGTGCGTAGCACGAGTTATGTAAGCACACAAGTATATTAATGATGCATTATCACACATGTATTGTACAAAATTTTATCTACGACTGCCTAAAATTGAGAAAAGTGCATTAAGAGAAATGTCAGATCTGTCATTTTCAAAAATATTTAGTAGGCAAATGTCATTATGTCATTCATTTGACACTATTTCAGTTACGTAATGAAGTCATTACACAACTCAGTTGCGTAATGAAACCATTACATAACTGAGTGGTGTAATGAGCTTCATTAACTAACTGAAATAGTGTCAAATGAGTGACGTAATGAGTTACTTATCCCACTGGGGTAGATAAAATAATTTTAGTTACATCTCTGAGTGCTTGAGTGCAACAAATTACAACACCGATGCAAAACATATACACACTAGATTAAAACAAAAACTTCCTCAAGACATTTACTTAACATCGTTAGTCAAGGTTAATAACAACACTATAGTCAAACTATAATACTAGTGAGGTGTTTAGCCACTAGTTAATATGTAATGACAACCATTTTGTGTACAAACAAAACATTCATGTATAGCGCTTTCCGGAAAAAATGTGAATATTTGTTATTTTGGAATATTGGAAAAACTAACCTGCCAATTTTCTTAAAATTGAGTCTATAATTTTAAGGTAGATGAAAATAACAAATTATTACACCTACGTATATATACGTAAGCAGTTCAATATTTTATTGCTATTACATGCTATTACTTTTACGTTTTAACATATTAACTTCAAATTGAAACTGATCTTCTTCCAATGATAATCTTTATTCATCACAACAAAAATATTTGTACTAACGGTTATTATACTGCCGTGGATCCGGCTTTGTTGGTACCCAGCTATAGCTGGTCACCGATCTGTCTTTGTAAAATAAGCTGTTAATGAATGCTTTGCATTTTCGTATAACACTCAGAGATGTCTAAAAAGCCGAAAGTTGTTAATAGTAGAATGTGTAGAATTTGCTTCTACATTGTGAACCTATTATACAGCGATGATGGTTGATTAATAGGTTTTTTAAACCCAACGTTTAAAATTTAATAAATTTTAACGATACAAGTTTGATTATGACCATCTTAACGAAACGAGTTTCGTTATGTGCCATAAGTGTATTGTTCAATATTTTATCTTCATCAATAAATTCCGGTTTAATGTTTTTTTTTATATAAAAAGAGTGTGGTAATATTCATTACTGCACTGAGTGCGGTACTATCTATCCATTACCGCACTCAGTGCGTTAATGAAACCCTTAACGATATTGAACTTAATTTGGTTAATAGTTTATAACAACACCGATTAAGATAATAGTAATTAACGTATTTACAGCCAGTATTATAAAGACCACTAATCTGAGGTTAACATTAATTCATTGTTAAAATAAACAAAAACGCATCAAAATTTGTTTACTAATCAATAAAATGTCATAAGCACTAACGTTTTGATGCGCTTTTGTTTATTTTAACATCAAATTAAAGTTAACCTCAGATTAGTGGTCTTTATAAGACCGGCCGTTAGAGGGGTAACCCAGTCTTAACATTCGAGCATATTTTTACCACTCGAGAGAGCGCAGCGAAGCGAGAGTGGTAATTTATGTGAGAAATGTTGAGACGGTTAACCCTCGAAATGCGTTAATTAGTTTATTGTTCATTGAGGCAATAATTTTTAATCAATAATAATTACTAAAAAACTACTAAATCGAAATCAGTGTTTAACATGATCGCGTCCTCGAATGTTAAAATACATTTAACATGCATCCACTCATTTAACATGCATGTTAAATGTATCTTAACATTTGAGGACGCGATCATGTTAAACACTGTTTAACCTTCCTTCCTTAACATGCGGTCTCTGAGACCGACGAAAAATACATATTTGAATAATTCTAGAACGCAGTCGACAAGAAGTCCGGGCGGCGTAGTAGCTTCCTAACCTAAGACCCTCGGCTCAGTGCTTTACGGTCAGTTGTGAGTGTTGGGTGGTTTACCAAGGAATTAGATATTCGGTGTGTGAGACCGGCGTTAAGGAAATTGTTTCGATTTTTAAGGTATTAATATTATTTTATATTATATTGTTTTCTGTTCCTAAAATTATTTTATATCTTCATAGACAACTAAAATGAGTTACGAAAAAGAGCAGGAGTATTTACAAAATCTATGGAACGAGCTGGAAGCCGAAGGCCCCCCAAATTTGGATGATGCAATGTCCGATGGAAGTTTGGAAGAAGACAATCTTGAAATACAAGACCATAACACAGACAGCGAGCAAGAAGTTGAAGACCTAGAAGTTCCTTTACGCGTACCGTCCTTTACTGCCAAAAATAGTGTTAAATGGGAAAAACATCCAGCCAATACAAGAGTAAGAACACGAGCTGAAAATATTATAAAACATTTACCTGGTGTAAAACAAGTTGCTCTTCATTTATACAACCCATCGCAATTATGGGGATGTTTTTTCTCTGATGAAATATTGCAAGATATTGTAAACAATACCAATATCTATATAGAATTAAAAAAATATAATAATTCCGAAAATCGAACTGCGAGGCCAACAGATCTTTTGGAAATAAAGGCACTTATAGGTCTTCTGTATATAGCCGGGGTTAAAAAAAATAATACCTTAAATGCAACAGAGCTGTTTAGAACCAACGGTACCTCTTTGGAGATATACCGCCTAACGATGTCCTTGGCAAGGTTTCAATTTTTATTAGGTCACCTCCGATTTGACGATAAAAGAAGCAGAGAAAAACGCCAAGAAATCGACAGATTAGCAGCAATTAGAAATGTGTTTGAAAAAGTTAATGCAAATTGGCCAAAATATTTTTCCTTATCCGAGTTTGCCACAGTAGATGAGATGTTGCCAGCTTTCAGGGGTAATTGTTCATTTAGGGTATACATGCCTAGTAAACCCAATCGGTATGGGATAAAGATATATGCGTTGGTAGACGCCAAAATGTTTTATTGTGCAAACCTTGAAGTATATGTAGGAAAACAACACCCAGGTCCATATAAACTAGATACCTCAAACGTATCTTTATTATCACGGATTTGTCAGCCGATTTCGGGTACAAATAGAAACATTACAATGGACAATTTTTTTACTAGTATGCAGGTTGCTGAAGTTCTGCGAAATGACCACAGACTGACAGTTATTGGAACCATGCGTAAAAATAGACCAGAAATTCCCACGCAATTCAATCTGAAGCGACCAGAAAAATCCACCATGTTTGCATTTAGAGAAAAAACTACTCTCGTATCGTATATGGCTAAACCACGCAAAAACGTTATTCTCTTGTCCACAATGCATTATGATGATGAAATAGATGAAATTACGTCTAAACCATCTATTATTATGGATTATAATGCTACAAAATCTGGGGTCGATATCTTGGATAAGATGTGTGAAGCATACAACTGTGCCCGAGGCACTTGTAGGTGGCCAATGGTAATATTTTACACTCTGCTAAATATTGCGGGCATCAACTCTTACATAATACATAAAAACAATAAAAATGCACCTAAAACGCCACCAAGACGACTATTCCTGGAACAGTTAGGGATGGAGCTGTTAGACGGGCATATTCGAAGGCGTGCTGTACAGGAAAATATTCCAAGAACAATTAGGACAAGGCTTATAGAAATTTGCTCAATAGAAATTCCACAAAACACACCTACAACTACTCATGGACGCTGTTATTGGTGTGGTTCAAAAAAAAATAGAAAAACTAAATATTCGTGTCGAACATGTCATAGGTTTATGTGTCTAGAGCACCTACAGGGCATTTGCTCAGATTGTTTTGAAAATCCAAAATAAAATTAAAACTCTTTACTTACTTGAATTTACGTTTAGTTTATAGAATACTTCTTTTAGTTTGACTGTTATGATTTATTCTTTTGTTATATTTTTATACTTTTGTATTTTTATGTCAATAAATAATTGCTAGAAAAAAAAACAATAAGTACTTGCATGTTTTCTGTCCTTTTCAATAGTTTCCAATGTTTTGTTTGCATTTAAAGTGTTGTCGGCCTCAGAGACCGACGTTAAGGATCTTGCATTTTTTTTCACGTTAAGGGAGGAAGGTTAACATTTCAGTGAACAACAAAGACACTAACGTGTTTCTCTATATCATAAATTCTTTAGAATTTGTATAAATACATGAGTGAGATTCGCATCCTGTTAGAGTGTCAATGATTTAATATTTAATTTTTTATTTACAGGCTGGACAACGCCAGAAAATTGTAAAACATGGCGATATAAAGGTCACCCATTACAACAAAGATTACGTGAACGACATGAAGATCAATCTTTACTGGCTCAACAAGACGACTCAAGCTTTCGGCGGGTTCGTAGACTTGAAGCGTGAAGTGGGATTTCAGGATTCAGTAAGTACAGATACTCTTGTTGTGTGGCAAGAATTATATAAAACTCATTTAAGGCAAACGTGACGGTTTATAAGTTGGGTTTCAACCGATTTGGCGTATTATATCAGACGGAATTGAGGAAGAAACCTTGTGAATACCTGGCAATGAACAGCTTCGGGGTGCAGGATCTATTGAAGCGTGTTAACATAAGAAATTGTCCTATAAAGACGGTATAGTATAATACCTACATAACACTTTCGAGCAAGTTATGTACGCTATTTTTCCCAAAACCAAAAACAAAAGACATATTTTTGCAATTTAGTGAATGACAGCCTTATTGGCAATGTCCGTAGTTTTTAGGTTAAAATGACATATTGTCAGCAATTTTTAGGTTAAAATTACATATTTAGCCCACTCTATAACTGTAAATTGTGCATTTTTTTAACAAACACTTTCGTTATGATAACGACGGGGTGAATAATATTGTCATTTTGTTCGTGGCTACTGAACTGTGTGTAAACTGTCACTTTTGTATGTGGGCGTGGGAAAAATTATTAACAATTAGTTGCTAGCAATTTTAATGTTCTTTTTAGTAATTGTATTAACTGAAAGCCATTTTCCAGGGTTTGTACGCATTGGATGACGTCATTCCTGACCTAACTGAGTATCCTTTGCACTTAGTTCCTCCAGGAACCTACAAAATAGCAGCTAGTGTATATGACGGAGACGTCTTTTTGGGAGATGGCTATTGGCAAGGCGAAGTCTTGGTTGGCGGTCGTTAACAGTAACATATACTATAAAAATGTGCTAATCGATACTTGTTATTGCAGTTACACTTTTTCAGTAGTTTTCGACATTTTCTTGCTAATTAGTGCTTTAGAATAAGAAAAATATTCCCGTATCTGTATTTTATGAAAATTATAAGATACTTCAAACTCGTTTTGCATACGTTGCCATATTTTACATTAAATGCCGCAACAAATCCTCTAGTGTCGTCAAATACCCAAATTCCTTCCTTTACCATATGAAACATAAATTTTAGATAAAGCTGTTTCTCTTTGAGATGCAAACTTAAGATCGATTTCTTTAACTTAGCAAATAAATAGTTTCACATTTAAGAAATCAAATGCAACATTTAAATAACACTGATTTATGATTACCACACCTCGCATTTATTTGTTGAACCATGTAATGCGGCTTTTTTACTTAGCCCTACTGTACTGTTAATTAAACAGTCGTATAAACATAGAACTCGATTTACCTCTGAGTATGGCTTAGGAAAAGTCAATATTGCTCTGGCTGGTCTGCTTGTTGTCGCCTAGAATGCTGTAATTGTGCATGCAAACACTGCCAGCAATAAAAACCCAACAGTTTAAATAAAAATATATATAATCTGTAAGAGGAACACTAATACAGAAAAATACATTTACATAAAACACACCCAGAATAAACATTTCCAACGCATACAGGTTACGCTGTAAACAATATAAACTTCTTATTGTAAATATCTATGGGCTAAAGCTGTTTCTACTCGCTTTGATACCTGATAAATATAAGCAAGCCTTATATTTAATTAGAGACTACAGTTCAAACCCAAACGGTGTAAAAAGGTTTGTCTCAAACACAAATTCCTTGAAGACGGGCCTGGTTCCTTCCGGGCTGCACGTGTAGCTATTTGCTGATGTATACATTTTAGCTCGTACTACATATGCTAATTCAGCGGTGACGTCAAGCTGTATTCCCTTCGCAGGCTTTCCCAGTTTACATGAAAAGATATATAATCTGTAAGAGGAACACAAATACAGAAAAATACATTTACATAAAACACACATAGAATAAACATTGCCAGCGCATACAGGTTACGCTGCAACAATATAAACTTCTTACTGTAAATATCTACGAGCTAAAGCTGTTTCTACTCGCGTTGATACCTGCTAAATATAGGCGAGCCTTATATTTGGTTAGAGACTACAGTTCAAACACAAACCGTGTGAAAAGGTTTAAGTCTCAAACACAAATTCCTTGAAGACGGGCCTGGTTCCCTCCGGGCTGCACGCATAGCTATTTGCTAATGTATACGTCTTAACTCGTACTACGAATGCTAATTCAGCGGTAACGTCAAGCTGTATTCCCTTCGCAGACTTTCCCAAATATCGCAAGATTGCGTCATTCGCTATGAAGCTTCCGGTTTCCTTAATTTTACTTTTTCGTTCAGTAAATAAAGGTAGTTAATTATAGTAGCTAACCTGGCTTTAATATTTTATACCAAGGGATGGCGGGGGTCAGCGCTGTGTGGTCCTTTGAAGCCAAAATTGCAGCTTCTCGCTATGTCGATTGGAACAACTCAGGGTTGCTTCCAAGGTGATAGTTCACTCTCGAAACTGCACTTCAGCTGCTGATGCAGTAGATGCATTTTTACGTACTATGCAAGACAAAAAAACTGGTACAACTCTTGATAGAGATTTTTGCATTATTTGATTAGCTACGTTTATTATATCCGTAGCAACTTCTAAACAATTTGACGGTTAAGTTAGAAATACCTAGCAACCGTACATATTAAAGCAGTCACATTCACAACAGACCATACTTACTGTACCAGTTTTTTTTGTCTTGCATAGTACATTCATATAGTCACTTTCTTTAGGCACTTGGGTCTTGGGCGTACGCTCCGGTCGCTTAAATCAGAAGCGACTGACTGCTTTTTCGTTTCTCCCCGCGCATCACTTGCTTTGTTCTATTTATAACTATATTGCTTGCAATCAGCTGTATTAGCGCATTCACTTGCACACGCGAAACTCACAATGTGTTTTAAATTAATTGATACATAATGAGGAATACGGTTTAGTTTTATTACTAGCAGGATATGGTTAAATACCTAAGTTACAAAATATATGCGGTGACACAAATCGGACCATTACAACCAGACTCGCTGTTTCTTTCGACTAACTACTAATTTTATATTGTGACGCCTCCGGAAAGAGCAATATATATCACCACGTTTCTGAATAATCCGACAAGCGCTTCAGCTGCCAGTGCAACTTCAAAAATTATATTTTTATTTGAGACCACAATCGATTTCAAAACTAGAATGCTCAATTCGGTTTTACAATTATTATTATTGTCTGCAAAACAATTGTAAGTGCGATAGCTAGCTATAAAATATATTTTAGCTAACAATAAATATCTGCAAAAATCGTTAAATTTTCTAAATAATAGGAAACATTAATTTGATTGATAGACTTGTGTATAAATCCAGAAGTCCCCTACAACAGTTTTTTTAAATTTTCTTTTTTGTGTGGTTGGTTGGACTTTGTAGGGTAGGTTACTATACGGATTCGCTCATCCTCTTTAGATTGATTAGCTCTACTGTTATCCGACTTTTTGCTGCCCTGTAAGTATTGCTATGATACTGTACTCGCAGCAGTTCTGTTGTTAATGATGTGAGTAGAAACGTTAAAGAATTACTTAATTTAAACTGCGGATACAGATTTTATTACAATTTAATCATTAATATTAAATATTGGCTATTACAAAAGGACTTGTTGAATAAACAACAAGAATTTATGTTATAATAATTATAATATGGCGTTTAACGTAATCTTGCACAGCTAATAAATGAACCGAGGTGCGTTTGGGATGTCATGCTCTAAAAATAATACAAGTATTGGCTTAATGTAAGACGATTTTACATTTAATTAACTTAGATATACCAATGAATTTTATCATTTAACGTAAATCTATTATGATATGACTTTTAAGGATGTGCAAACAGTTTTATTTTAGTTAAAACAGTCTCTAGCTATGTCAAATTCGAGATTTGCAGATTAATTTTTGCGCCAGTCTGTGTCAAATAATTAAGAAAACCTAACTTACTAACCTCGAATTTGACATGGGCTGACAATACACTTCAGTGCTGCCAAACGTATAACACGAATTTCTCAGTACTTCCCAAATTGTCGCTATGACTTTCCACGACTGCCAATACAAAATTTACGTTTTTTTAGATTTTCTCGTTTCTGTATTTAAAATTCTGATTGTATAACAGCATTTTTAAACATCTGCCGGCTCACAAGCATTTCTCGGCGATAGTTTAACGCACGTGTTATTTATTGATCCGTTTTTAGACGTGAATTCTGTTGCAACGCTCCACTTAAACTAAGTATTATTTGCAAAAAAAAGCGTCAGATGTGTGAGTAATATGATTACATCGAGTTTGTTCTCTTATCTATCTTTAAACGTTACGTAATTTAATTAACCTTTACTAACCAGTTTCGTTACATTTATTTACTAAACAAATGTTCAGTTATATATTATTTTTAATATAGTTCATTTTCATTTAGCTGTGTTTTTTTTATTTGTGATGTTTATGATATTTGCATTCGATTTTGTGTTTTTTTCTTGTGAAAGGAGTTTAGAAAGCTGCACAAGAGTTTTCTCGCAAGGTAAGTTTAACGCTGTTGTTGGTGGTTTTGTCAACCAAGCACTGCCAAGGTTGCCGCTAGAAGGTGCGCTCATTCGCTTCCACTTTTCTCAGTGGACTCACCTGTGTATTACTCCTAGTAGGAAAGTGGTGGCGCCTTGGCATCTAACATCTGTTTTTCTTTTAATAGGCCGTCGCCCTGATTAGTCTCGTATTGGACCACCCCAAATCTACTAAGTGACGCCGCCGGCACCCCCTTTTGTTACCGGTTGGGCAATGGTCCTGTGTAATTCTTTCCCCGATTTGAATCATTTTACGCGCTAGTCATTTAGATAATTGATGTCATGTCGTAAAGTCCCGTTTATGTAGTAACAAACTAGCGCCCTTGTCCTAATGTAGTTTTTAGGCTGTAACAAGTTGTTGGAAAAAATTTTGTATGGCACGAGTGAGAAAAGTTGAGCATTCGAGGCCGCTAGGCCGAGAAAGGTCATTTCTCGAGTGAATTATTTGTAATATAACACCCTTATACCATAAATAATTATTGAGTTGGGTAATCCTGATGTACTCTTGAATAGAATTGAGTGCTTATACAGGGTGTCTCAGAAAGAAATTCACTTTTAAAAACGCTGTAACTTCTTTATTGTTAACTAATTTACATAGGTAATTATAACAATTGAAAAAAGAATATTTGCAAATTAAGTACGAAAAATTACATCACATGCACTCTTCCAAACATATCCTTGCGTTTTCCATTAGTTTGTTGCTCCTTAACGTCATAGACTTATAAGATTCAATGACGAAGCGTGGTTCCAGCAGGATGAAGCCACTAGTCATACGGCAACTGTTACTTAAGAAACCGTAAGATAGCTTTTTCCAGAACGATTAATTTCTAAAGAAGAAACATTAACTATGCCTCAAGAAGTCATAACTTGACTCCGCTGGATTCTTTTAATGGGGTTATCTAAAGAACAGCGTGTATACTGTATACTGTATAATAATCCACGTGGAAATTTACAACATCTTAAGGACCATATTCGAAAAGAAATTAATGCCGGTGGAACTTTCTCAACCCATAATGGCAAACGTAAAGGTGTGTTTGGAAGAGTGCATACACCGTCAGGTGCAACATCTAACCGATGTAATTTTACGTACTTAATTTCCAAAGATTCTTTTTCAATTGTTATAATTATCTACGTAAATAAGTTAAAAATAAAGAAGTTATGGCGTTTTTAAAAGTGAATTTCTTTCTGAGACAGCCTATATTAGGTAATGACACCATCCGAATTGGAGAAACTGTTGGCTGTAGTAGGTCGTATTTGGAGTACATACGAGTTGCATTGGATTACCCTGTAGCTACTAGAGGAGGCTTTGTTGTTAACATAAGAGCTTTAGGCCATTTCGGGGCTACATTCCATCGTTGGTGTCTTCGGAGGAGGTTGTAAGAAGCGGACAGAAATTTGCAGTCGTCACAGGAAGCCCTGGTGTGTCTTGCTTTGTTGGATCCAACGGCCTGCTGTCCTGAATGCGACCAAGTGATCTAGATGGCTGAGTTGGCGGCTACTGTTGCCAAAAAATTTAGAAAGTTTTATATGATTACATGCTCAATAAATAAAGAGATTGTTTTTTATCTGCAAAGGCATATGAATTAATTTGAGGTTATATTAATATCGAATTTCAGTGGTTTGCATTTGACGTACTACTATTTATCAAAGTTGTCATAGGACCAATTTTTGTAGAGACCCAACCTGTTGAGATAAAGTTTTACATGTTCCCAGAGCTAGTCGTTATAATAAAGATGTTATGATTAAATTAATAAAAGTGGAATACTATTTGGCTGACTAATTAAACATTAAATAAAATAAAAAGCCACATCGTCGAATTGTTGAGTAGCTGATAGAATTACAAAAGGATTTAAATACTATTATTTTATATGTGTTGAGCTAATCGCCAGTGCATCTCTTCAATTCAGCAGCGAAAACTAGTCTTGCTATCAAAGCTTGAGGCAGCATCTGTGTGGTCTTTCTTTGTGCCTCCTTTTTTTTTCAATAGTTGGATGAATTGCTGCATTTAGCTGATTAAATCAAGATTTCATAATATTTTGAAAGCAAAATCACCTGTTCAACAAACAAAATGTCAGACCTTTTTCCGAAAAAAAAACTATAATATTCTCCACGTTATCTCCGAGCATCTATAAAAAATCGTCGAATGCTGAAAGAACCATCCATAGCACACCCCCTTCCCCGTCTTTTGGGCTGCTGCACATCACTGGGAAAAAATTACACCGCCTAGTAGCACGGATGTATTCTGGTCCGATTGCACCTTTTTCCGTTTTTTGACACATGTAGTCAACGAGTGCAGGTTAGGGGTATTTTATTCACCCTTGCGTTTCCCGCTTCGATAAAAACCGTGTAACTTGTCAAATCCTGTTACTTATTGTAGACTTTCAATTGGTTGTAATTTGTAACTAATAAATAAACGTCATTTGCTTACCAGTTTCACTGTTTTGATTATTTTTAACTAGAAAAAACTTATTTGGTTTTATTTGAATGCCATCATTATGACCTTTTTGTAACAAGCGCACCCCATGAAGCCTCGTCGTGTAATAAAATCCTCAGAAAATCATGTTTTTAAATAGTTTTTTTAGAGTACTAGGCGATAGTAATTTCAATTAGAGGTTTTACTTCATCTATGCGACTTCGGAAGCCTATAATTACACCAATTCTTTTGTGCTTTCATAATCCAAGTATGCTAGGATACTTCCATAGTACACCCCTTCCTTCGGTTTTTGGGTTGCACATCACGCTGAGGGGAAAGATCTAAACCACCTGGGGCGATTGCGACTTCGTTTGCTTTTCAGCGTACCTATGTAGTCAAGGGGTGCAGGTGAGGTGTATTTTATTTAGCCTTTTTGGTACCTTTGGGTCACAGCCATCACCTTGCGTTTCCCGCTTCGATAGAAACCGCCTAACTTGTCAAATGGCGTTTGTTATGGGGTTTATTTATTGTAGATTTTCAATTGGTGGTAATTTGTAACTAGTAAACAACCGTCAGTAGCTTATTAATTTTACTTGTTTGTTAATTTTGAACTACTAAACAATTTGTTTGTTTTATTCTTGAGTGCTGGGCGATGATCATTTTAACTAAGCTTTCTACTTCACTTAAACAATTCCGAGTGCCTTTAATGACATCAATCCTTTTGTGCTTGTATTATCCAAGTGTACTAAGAGCAGTCCATAGCCCACTTATCCAATCACATTTGTTATGGATATTACGTAATGTCGACTTACATTTGATTGTAATTTATAACAAGGAAACAATCGTCCGTTGATTAAAAATGTTGCTACTTAATCATTTTTAACTACTAAACAACTTCTTTGGTTGCTTTTGAATACCATAAATGTAAGCCTTTTTCTGTAATTTCGCGCACCCCGTAAGGCCTCCTTATGTAATGCAATCCGCGGATTATTATATTAAATATTTCTAGGCGATGTTCATTTCAACTAGAGTTTTTTTACTTCACCTAATCGATTCCGGGCTCCTTAATAATACCAATATTTGTATGCTTGCATAATCTCCGTATGCCATTTGTCTATTGAATGACTTGTAATAATTTATATATATATTTATATATAATATATAATATAATATTTATATATAATAATAATTTTAATTTTGGGTTCGTCTTCAACTCATAACTGAATTATTTATTGGAATTCCAAATCTGTTCGCATATAACGAATTTGCTGTTATTTATATATTAACCGCATTTTTAAATTAATTCGGTTGAACCACCTGTGTACTGTACTTTGGCAAGCGTTTGTGTGGACAGTTGCAGTTTTTATTAAATCGTGTCCTGTGACTGTGTAGCAACTGGCGCCCATGTTCAGTATTTAGTAAAAACAATTTCGTTAGTCAATTCATGGCCCAAATTCGCTGAAGCGATCGAACTGGCCAAAACCGTCTGCTCATCTAAAAATTGCAAAAGCCGGAATAAATCATTACCAGAATATACATTTTTTTTATGCTCTGTTGGGTAGGAGCATTGGTCACAAATATTGTATTAAATAAAATTAAACTGATCACGCCTAACACGAAATTTTTACAGGAAGTTATAAAATTAATTGAAGTATTAACAGGAAATAATATAAAATGTAAGGCACAATTATATATTTCAGTGGCCGGAAATAATAATGGACAATACGCTATTAAGAAAACACAATTATAAACAGATTAGGTTATTCCTACTATTTCCTGAAAAGGGATTTGCTGTCGGAAAGCAATATAATAATCATCATCATTTACACCTAAGCCTAAGTAAGTAATAAAAATTGTGCAAGGCCGGCAACCTTGTACTTATTTCAACCAGCCATGGAAACGCCGCAAAACGCCCTTTGTTCCACAAGGAACCACGGGAAGAACAAGAAGAAGAAGTAATAAAAATATTTGATTATCTTGTTGTTCAACTGTTTAATTGTCTTACTTACTCCACTAATGTTTACATTAAAATTTTATAAATAACCTGATGGCGGTTTTTTAGGTTTCTATTTATTAAACAAATTTATATGAAGTAACTAATAATTAAGTATCAACTTACTTGTGAATTGATAAAATACTATCAATAAGATACCTGTAACTACTCTGTAGTTATGATATTGTTTAGTATATTTTTGAAGTTCTGTATTACTTCTTTCCTTTTCCAATAGTTTCATATCCTTCTATTACAGGATCTTTAAACTCGGTATTCTTAATACTACAGTCTTACTTTCGCCCTTAGTTTTTACCATTTCTAGTTTTATATTGTCGTGTTCTGATTCTTTGCCACTTTTTACTTTGTTTATAGCTTGGGTAATTTCGTTTCTAGGTCTTCTTCCTCCTGCTGGCACATTATGTTCCATTTTTCTGTACTCTTCAGAGTTCTGATTGAGAATTAATTGTTCTAAAACTCTAAGCGGTACATACCAATAGTACCAGTAGTAATGTTGGTATTACTTTTCTATACGGACCATATGTTCAACATTAATATTTAATTTCATACGCTATGCTGAAAGTTTGAGACCTACTTCATATGGTTATAAGGAGTATTTCGCCTGATAGGTTTGCAACCATTGATGCGTCTGTGTACTTGAGATGAATGCTGGCGTCATTTTATTCTCGAGTGAGTTTCGGTTGAGACAGTGTTGTTGCAAGTTGCGTATGAGAAGCTTGGAGCCTTTTTGAAGTTTTCCATGAGCTTAAAGGGTTCGCATGACCGTGCAATATAGAGGAGCGAGTTCCGTTTGAGAAGCTTTACTGATTGTGTTTATCTAGAAATTTGAAGTCATTTATCGTCACCTAACCTAACGCCACGTGCTACATGGGGGAACAATTTGCAGTTGTAAAGTTTATTAAAGAGGCAGAGCTCTGGTAAGCATTCATTTCTCTTGTGCATGCATTCTCTAATTGTGTTTTCGTTAGCCTTACTTTTGGAAAAGACTTAAACCGCAAGTTCCGCAGTCCGTGCTGTCGGACGTTTCTATAAGGGTCTGTAAGCATTGCTCAACGTCCAGAATAGTTGTTCGATAGGGTTTTTGGTCTAGCAACCCTTTCAGGCGTTTAGCCGAGTGAAGTCAGTGCTTGTTCTATTTCTTGCCGAGATCTTTAGGTAGCTACGTCATAGTTCCAGAAGTGCTCGGTGAACAGTTCTCATATGTGTACTCCAAAACCTGGCATGCTGCTTAAATAAAAGTATTTGTAACATAGGTAAATAATTTCAGAGGCTTTACCTCATGTTGTTAAGAGATTCTAACGTTAAAATTTTTTCAGTCATATCTTGATGTACAGATTGTAACCACCTGGGTGTTCCCCTTTTATATTTGTAGCAGATCAGCGAGCAATTCTGCTGGTGAAACGTATGTTTAATACAGGTTAAAGATATCAGTTGTGCCAAGCCAGAATTTCTGAATGGCTAAAACCAACCTTTACACTTTTCTAAAGCTACCAAAAGCTTGGTATTTTCACAGTCAAATTTGAATGCTGTGTTACGGTCTAAAAGTCATTTCCAGTTATTCGTTTAATTAATTGCCCTAATTTGTGCTAAAATTAACTTTTTGCTTTATCTTTCACTATGTCTAATTTTGTATTCTTGAAACTGAGTGTTCAGACCTTTTGCAAGTTCTTTATATTTATTTATTTATTTATATATACAGAGATTCATACAGGTTAAATAACCTAATTACATGAATCACAAATATCCAAAAGACAAACAATATTGTGCGAAAAACAACAAAAGACGCAAAGATTACATAATACGGTATATCAGAATAACAAACATTTGCAACGGTAGGAAGCACAAGATACACTAGTTCAACAATAATTTAACTAGTTAACAAAATGATTATAAGAATAAAATGTGTTGGCAACTGCAGAGGACTTAAAAATAATCAAACCGATTTACAAATTGACAATGACATTTGTATTTTAACCACAAACCCGAATACCAGAATGACAATCTTTAATCAAAATTATAATAGTTTAAAATTACGCTTACGAATTTTTTATACTTGAATGATAAATCACAATTTGTTAGTAAACATATTTCATTTAAGAGTCTAAACATTATTAAAAAGGGGATATTAAATGCAAAATTAACTGATGGAATGTGAAACATGGCTACAGCTCGAGTACTTTTTACAGGCACACGCAGATTAAACAAAGATAATAAATAACTTTCATGAAGCAAGTTATTCCACAGCTTGAAACCAAGTTGTAAAAGTGACATATTTCTGCGATTACTTAAACTTTGAACTTCGAATTCTTTACGCAAATTCATGGACCTGATTAAATGGTAGTCAGGATAATTGTGATACTTTTTATAATATAGTAAACGTAATAGTCTATTTTGTACTCTTTCTATTGCTTTAATTTCTCCTATTTTATGGGGAAACCAGACTGTCGAGGCGTACTCCAATTTAGGTCTCACTAACGTGTAATATAAGATTTTAACAGTTTTTACATTCTGAAATTCATAAGATTGCCTAATAACGAATCCCAAAGTCTTATATGCATCAGCAACAATGTTTTGTATGTGCCTCTTGAAAGACAGTGAGCCGTCATACAATACACCAAGGTCCCTAACGTACTCAGTTCTTTTTAGTTCTTCACCATTGATCTTATATTTGTATAGTATTGGAGCTTTGCTGCGACTGAACGACATTACTAAACATTTATTGACATTCAGCGGAAGTTTATTTTTAACGCTCCATTCAAGCAGATTATCAATATCCAACTGAAGCTTAATGCAGTCTTGAACTGATTTGATCTTTAAGAACATTTTTTGATCATCTGCGAACAATAGAGATTTAGAAAATACCAATACATCGGGCAAGTCATTAATAAAAATCAAAAATAATAAAGGACCCAAGTTTGAGCCTTGCGGAACTCCCGAATTTGCTGTAAACTTGCCCGAAGTATTGCCATTAAATTTAACAATAAATTTTCGTGAAGTCAAGTACGAAGCAAAAAACGTTAGCATATTGTATGACAGCCCACATTTGGCCAGCTTTCCCAAAAGTACCCCATGGTTGACTTTATCAAAAGCTTTTTTGAAGTCTGTAAAAATTGTATCTACTTGCTCGCTTCTTTCTAGTGCTTCATAAATCTGGTTAGTGAATACTGACAGATTAGTTACAGTTGATTTTTGAGTCATGAAACCGTGTTGAGCACTGGAAATGATCGGTTTAACATGGTTATACAGTTTATTGTAAACAATTTGTTCCAATAATTTAGAAGGAGCTGAAACCAAAGAAATCGGCCGATAATTACTAACATCGGATTTACAACCGTTTTTATGCAGTGGTATAACTATTGACTCCTTCCACACGTTAGGGAAAGTTCCAGAATTAATAATTAAGTTATATATATGAAGTAGCGGTATTTCAAACCACTGTGCACACCCCTTTAAAACATATGGTGGAATGAGATCCGGTCCTGCCGCTTTCTTTGGCTTCAGCTTCCTGATTGCAAATTTTAAATCATCTCTGGTTATGCTTGGAATATTGAATAAGTCTAAGGGACTGTCGATAGTTAATGAGTTTGTATTATAGTTGTTTGAGGCACTCACATAGACCGATTGGAAAAACTGACCAAAAACATCTGCTGCTTTGTCATCATCAAGAGGAACACCATTTTCTTTAATATGCACATTATCATTGTTACTGGCTTTACGTTTATATTTAATGTAGGTCCAGAACGTATTGATATTTTCCGAAACAGCTGCTTCAGTTGAATTAATATATTTTCTGTATTCTGAATCAGTTAATGACTTTAACCTGCTTCTAATCGTTTTATATGTGTTATGGTAATATTCAGATAAATCTTTAATATTTTTATAATAGGTTTTTTTGTTTTTGTAATTCTATCATTTCTTTATTAAACCAGGGTGGGTATTTTGATAGCTTTTTTGTAAACTTAGGAATATTAGAATCGATTTTGATCATAATAGACCACTCCAAAAAAAATGACATTCAGAGAACAACTATTTTGATGTAACGTAAGCTAGAGTCCCTGTATATAGTTATATAAACGGGGCTGCGCGCGCTATTGCGCGGTTTATTCTATTCAATTTACCACCATTTTTAGGCTTATTACGTTGGGCCATTCTAAGGGGGTTTACTGGGCTCCGCCCCTCTCCAAGGGGCCCTAGGTGGTCCGTCCCTCTCCAACGGTGCCCTCGCGGCTCCAGAGGTTTCGCCCTTCTCTAAAGTGGCCCTCGGGGCTTCAGGGGTTCCGCCCCTCTCTAAGGGGGCCTTCGGGGTTTTGAGGACTTCGCCCCTCTCCAAAGGGGCCCTTGAGACTCCGCTTCTCTTCAAGGGGGCCCTCGGGACTTCGCCCCTCTCCAAGGGGGCCCTTGGGACTCCGCCCCTTTCCAAGGGGGCCCTCGGGATTCGGCCCCTCTCTAATGGGACACTCGGGGCTTTGCCCCCCTCCAAGGGGGCCCTTGGCACTCGGCACCTCTCCAAGGGGGTCCCGGAACTTCGCCCTTCTCCAAGGGAGCCATCGGGACTTCGCCCTTCTCCAAGGGGGCCCTTGGGACTTCGCCCCTCTTCAAGGGGGCCCTTGGGACTCCGCCCCTCTCCAAGGGGGCCCTCGGCGCTCGGTACCTCTCTAAGGGGGCCCCCGGGACTTCGCCCTTCTCCAAGGGAGCCATCGGGACTCCGCTCCTCTCCAAGGGGCCCTGGGAGCTCCGCTCCTCTCCAGGGGGACACTCGGGGCTCCGCCCCGGTCGCAAAATCGGGGCAACGGTGAAATGCATGTAAACGCAAATGGGGGACATCGCGTCTGCAATTGTCGTGACGGACACACACGTTTGGATAGTTCTCCTTTATTTATATGATAAGAGTTAGGCAAACACAAATGTCAGCCGCCATTAGTGTTCCAAAAATAAATGATGCGTTCAAGGCCGGAGTTGTTTTCCTTAGTATGTGTCACTTTGATGAATTTAATTACTTGTCAGTTTGACATTGTCAATAAATGGTAAACTTAATGCATTTACGAAAACTACACTGGTAGGTATCTACCGTTTACCGATTGGTGGTCAGCTGATTTTGCAGTAGATAGATCGGATTGAGTAATTTACGAGCGGTTTTTTGGTGGTGTAGTAAACATATAACCTCTAAAAACTTGTCTTGTAGTCGAATCGAACAATATTACGTACGTCATTTAATTGTCATTGCCATAGCCACCCTTCAAATTTCCATTTTAGATTACTGCGCATGCGCAGTGGATCGTAGTCAATCAAAAATTGAACCGCGTTTGCCCGACTCTTATCTTACTATATACAGGGACTCTAACGTAAGCTAGTTCCTAAAATTACAATGCATGAAAAGTCCTAGAGTTTAAGCTTCGCCCAGCGCATAAAGTTTTTTGGGTTGCATATGCCAAGTTTCTTTCAAAAGCCCCTCCATTTCCAATTTTCGAATTGTGTTTCCTTATCAGTCGTTTTGGGCCATTTCACCATATTGTGTAGCTAGAGAATAGGTACCTTTGTGAGATTTCGTTTTGAAACGAGTCTTAATGGGATTATTTCGCCGACATCTGACTTCGAAATTCTGTTGTGCTGCGTTTTGAGCCTTCCGTGGTTGACGATGTAGTCCCCGCAGAAGTTATTTTTGCGATTTCCTAAGCCTCAAGCTTAGCTTGGATTTTACCTCGGCGATCACATGTTTTCCTTTGGCGAAGCGGAGCCAGAACAACTAGGGTATGCTTCCTTAATGATGTTAACTTAGATACTATGGTATGATAACTCTTTTAGCTCCAATTGTACGACCTCCATTTTTTGCGATGTCCATTTGTAGGGCGTCGTTTTTCGTGGCCCCCTTGTGACCCCTTATCATCGGGAAAAGATGGCCCCAGCTGCTGTCTTAAATTTGGCGAGCACGAAGCTCCTCGCCTACATTTAGCAAAGGTAGAAGCCCCGGTGTAGCCTCCTTCATCGTCTCCATTATCTGCAGGTCGTTAGCCCTGCACCAACCTTGTTTAAGCATGCACCGCTGCTTATCGGACCTTCCGTATGTGTTTGCTGCAGCCTGGAGAATTACAAGGTCGGTGGTATTTATCCCGTTTTGGGCCACTTGAAACTTGGGATCCGTTTTTAATATGTTTTGTTGTGACTGTATTATTTCGTATCCGGCAAATGATTGAATGCTTGTAGTTTGTATTTTATGCGCTTTACTCACATTTTGAGGCAGTTTAGGTATTTGTTTTAATAATTTTGTTGCGGTAGTTCATTCTATTTAGCTTTTGAGGTTAAAGTCATTAAGATCCGTAGCGCCTCACGCTCCGGTCAAGTGTTGATATTTTTAAACTCTGTGCGGCATTTGCATGATAAGGTTTTGACCCGTTTTTGATCGTAACCATTTGTTAGTGACATAACACTCGATTGAATTCAACCTCAGTATACGTCCCGCAACTGCAAGTAATTCAATATAAGTTTCGCTTGCGACATTTTAATGCAGATTGAAAAGTTACTCTAGCCAACTTCGGTTTTTAAAGCGCTATGATAGGAAGCAAGATCTTGAATTCCGTGTAGGCTTTTTTGTGACTTAAAGGCAAACCTTGCATAGTGGGTAGTAGGGCGAATTCAACTAACCTATCTAAATTTAAGCTGTAATAAATATGTCATAGCCATAGTGCTATCGACAACTTGTTAGTTTTGCATTTAGCCATTTGATTAGTCATTATGTGATTCGATCATGCACTTTAATATACTTTAACCTATTTATTTAAGCTACGCTAATATATTTTGTTTATATACCTATAAGGATTATTTAAATTTATATGCTAATATTTTGGTGAGGTGTAATAAACGCTTTATGATTATTGTGATTTAAATCTGTGATATGCTGATTTGTTTTGCCGTATGATATCTTTGTGTATATTTTAATTGTGTTTGTATTTCTATTTACCGCAATTATACTGCCTTGACATCTTTGCCTGCGTATCTGATTTGTGCCTTTGCCGTTACCCTTTTATTTTCAGGTTTGGTTAGTAGCGCCTTCTGTAGTGTACTTTTTGTTTAGCAAAGTGCTGGGTTACTTGCTACTTGGCGCCCATATTTTTATTTTTCAGCTAAAGCTTTCGAGTCTTTTGTTTTACCCACGACCAGCTCCGGCTGACTAATCGGTTGCCTTTGCTTACTCCTTTTACAGTCGTCGTAACGGTAACAAAAACTTAATTCGCGCCCCTGACGTGGAGCTTGGTTTCGTTTGACCTGGCTTGATTTCGCATGGCTGGCATGATTGTCTTGATAGTATGTCCGTTTAGTAGTGTGGTTTCTTGTTTGTTTTTTTAAACCCTCGTTTGTTGTTTTTTTCTTTTGTTTCGTTTGATTGATTAAGTAATTAGGTTGTGAGTTTAGGCAGTATGATGGGATTTGTTGCAAAGCTTTGAGTTGTGTTTATGAGTGGAACTTTTGGATGATTCTGATTTTGATTGGTTGCGTGCTTGTGAGGTTTAGTGTGTTTTGCTGATTTGGTATGCTTGAGGTTTTCTTGTGCTTCCGTTGTGAATGTTGATTATTTTTTGCCTTCTTCTTTTGGAGTGATGATGTTGTTATGGGTGCGATGGTGATGTGCTTGCGGCGATTTGCTGTGGTGAATTTTATAAATCATCTTTTTGTTGGCTTAGCGCGGTTATCTGATTGGCTATTTTTTTTCTTTTGGATTGTGAATGATTATGACATGGTTTCGTTCTAGTTGGTTTAGAGCAGCTCTTTGATTGGTCCTTTTTTTTCCTTTTCTTCTTTGGTTTGATGGCAAGATTCTAGTTTAGTGTTGATGCGTTTGGAGAGACTCGCTTTGCGGACTTTATCTCTCAAACGATCTTTCCTGTTGGTTTAGCGCAGTTTTCTTCTGATTGGTTCTTTTTCTTCTTTGGATTGATGATAAGATTTTGGTATGGTGTTGATGAATTTGGAGAGACTCGCATTGCGAACTTTTATCTCTCAGACCATCTTCCTTGCTGGTTTGCGTAGCAATTTTTATGTGACCTCATTCCTTTTCATTTTTTTTACTCTTTTGGATTGACGATTAGGATATTTAGTTGGTGTGAAGGGGTTTGTAAATTTTGCCTTAGCGAATTTTTCGCTCAAGTCATCTCCCTAGTTGGTTTGAGCAGTTTATATTTGATGAGTCTGGCATTTGGTTTTCCTTTGTGTCTTCGTTTGCTTTTGCGTAGGTTGCTGGTAGCTTGCTGGAATTTTTTTATATACTCTTTTGGTGGTGTAGCTGATGTTGTCTGGTTGTTTTCAGCTATACGTTTTGCGTTTGGTTTTGTAGCGGTATCCATTTCGCTTAGTCGCATTGTTTTCCACAAGTGAGCTTCGTTCCGTGTTTGGACATGCTTAGTGATTGAAGACGGTTTCTTTTGGAGTGTCGGCTTTGTCGGATTTTTGGGAACCGACTCTTTTGCTAAGCCGCCTTCTTTTTCGTCCTCTTTTGTCGGTTAATTCTTGTTTTTGTTTCGCGTTTGGATTTTTGTTGTGTTGGTGGTTGGTTGGTTTATCTTTTGTTTCGTTTGATTGATTAAGTGATTAGGTTGTGAGTTTAGGCAGTGTGATGGGATTTGTTGCAAAGCTTTGAGTTGTGTTTATGAGTGGAACTTTTGGATGATTCTGATTTTGATTGGTTGCGTGCTTGTGAGGTTTAGTGTGTTTTGCTGATTTGGTATGCTTGAGGTTTTCTTGTGCTTCCGTTGTGAATGTTGATTTGTTTGCCTTCTTCTTTTGGAGTGATGCTGTTGTTATGGGTGCGATGGTGATGTGCTTGCGGAGATTTGCTCTGGTGAATTTTATAAATCATCTTTTTGTTGGCTTAGCGACGTTATCTGATTGGCAATTTTTTTTCTTTTGGATTGTGAATGATTATGACATGGTTTCGATGTTGATGTGTTTGAAGGGCCTTGCTTTGCGGACTTTTATTCCTCAAACCATCGTTCTAGTTGGTTTAGAGCAGCTCTTTGATTGGTCCTTTTTCTTTTTCCTTTTCTTCTTTGGTTTGATGGCAAGATTCTAGTTTGGTGTTGATGCGTTTGGAGAGACTCGCTTTGCGGACTTTATCTCTCAAACGATCTTCCCTGTTGGTTTAACGCAGTTTTCTTCTAATTGGTTCTTTTTCTTCTTTGGATTGATGATAAGATTTTGGTATGGTGTTGATGAGTTTGGAGAGACTCGCATTGCAAACTTTTATCTCTCAAACCATCTTCCTTGCTGGTTTGCGTACCAATTTTTATGTGACCTCATTCCTTTTCATTTTTTTCTCTTTTGGATTGACGATTAGGATATTTAGTTGGTGTGAATGTGTTTGTAAATTTTGCCTTAGCGAATTTTTCGCTCAAGCCATCTCCCTAGTTGGTTTGAGCAGTTTATATTTGATGAGTCTGGCTTTTGGTTTTCCTTTGTGTCTTCGTTTGCCTTTGCGTAGGTTGCTGGTAGCTTCCTGGAATTTTTTTATGTACCCTTTTGGTGGTGTAGCTGATGTTGTCTGGTTGTTTTCAGCTATACGTTTTGCGTTTGGTTTTGTAGCGGTATCCATTTCGCTTAGTCGCATTATTTTCCACAAGTGAGCTTCGTTCCGTGTTTGGACATGCTTGGTGATTGAAGACGGTTTCTTTTGGATTGTCGGCTTTGTCGGATTTTTGGGAACCAACTCTTTTGCTAAGCCGCCTTCCCTCTCGTCCTCTTTTGTCGCTTAATTCTTGTTTTTGTTTCGCGTTTGGATTTTTTTTGTGTTGCGTGGTTGGTTGGGCATTGCAGGGAAGGTCACTGTAGGGAGCTATTTCATCTTGTTCTTCCTTTAACAACACTGGAGTAGCTTGCAGTTAGCATTTGGGTTCATTGTGTGGTTTGACTTGCATTCGTGTCGAGTGAAGTTTATCTTTCTCTCTAGTGTAGGTTTGAGTTAGCTTGTTGGGTTTTGTTGGATATCCTTTGGGATTTTGGTGGCGTAGCTGTTGTATGGTTGCCTTCAGCTATGCGTATTGTGTTGTTTTTTGTTGTTGTTACGGTATCCATTTCGCTTAAGCGGATTTCTATCCACAAGTGAGTCTCGAGTCCTTGTTGTAGTTTCGCTTTTGGGCGTGCTTGAAGAAGGAGAACGGTTTCGTTTACTTATTTAGAGTATCGGTTCGTTTCGGATTTGTAGAGCCTGCCTCTGTTTCCGAGTCATTACCCTTAACTGTCCTTTTGATCCATTGTTGCCGAATGAAGTTTTTGGTGTGATCTTCTGCCGTGATTGGTTGTTCCAGCTGTTGTTGGATTTCGTGTAAGGTATTGTTGGGAGATTGGGACGGTCGGTAACTTTTCCGTCTATTCCTTACTTGTAAGGGAGACTGTCGCATTCCATCTTGTCATTTATTTAGGAGTGAGACACCCTTGCCGTCTCATTTCCGGTGTTCCGCTATCCGATCACGGAGGATAGTGTTTCAATGTGTAGTCGATCCTGGGCTGCCTACTTTTCCTAGACTAGTAGGGTGTAGAGTTATTTTTTTTGCTACCACAGAGGATAGTTGCCTATGATCGCGGTGTATCCTACGGGGTCTCGCGCCGAGTATCTATAGTCTGTGATGACTCCAAAATTGTTCGACCTTTTTCAATTTTAGAAATTTTCTGTTAGCTCAATTGATTCCATCCTACGATGACTGACTGACGTGACATCGGACCATCCTTCCCATTTCTTTTCTAGAGCATCTGAATCCCTTACCCTTTTTCACCACTTTCACCTTTCATATTCCTCTTCTCGGTAAGCAGTTTCTCAGTGGGTGTTGTGTAGACTTAGGCCTGGATCGGTTCATCCACCGGCGCGCCTTTTCCACTCAGCAGCGGCGGATGTTCCGATGTCCTCTTCTGCACGACATTCATGTGGAGAGCTGTTTATCCCTTCATTCTTTTTCTCAATCTTCAATCTTTCAAGTCCCGTTTGTAATCCCTTTTTTCTTTTCGTTTTCGTTGCTAATTTTTTTTTGCTACCTATTTATTTTTTAAATTAGTTGGTATTGCGCTAGGTGTGCTTGAAATCCACGTTTTTTTTTGTGTGCAGTTGTTTGAGATCGTCTTTGAATCTGAAAAGTTTAGAAGTTTCGTTATCGTGCATTTATAGATTCTACGTCGGTAAATTTGGAAATGTTTCCTATTTTTAAGTGGGGGAAGTGTTGTTAGGGGCAACAGTCATTTACAGTTATTCATTTAATTAATTGCTATATTTTGTGCTAAAACTAACCTTTTTGCCTTATCTTTCACTAAGTCTAATTTTGTATTCTTAAAACTGAGCATTCAGACCTTTTCCAAGTTTTATTTTGATCTAACGTAAGCTAGTTCCTAAAATTACAATGCATGAAAACTCCTAGAGTTTAGGCTTCACTCCGCGCATAAAGCTTTTTGGGTTGCATATCATTATAATTATTATTATTAATGCCTTTGTTATTTTTTTTAACTACAAAAAAACATTTATTTATACATATCTGAGGCGCCTTGTCAGCGCCCTCTGCTCTTCCACTTAACCCCTTTTCGCGCAATATTTGTGACACAGAATTATTAGTAGAAGTGAATTCAATAATATAATTGAAAGAAATTTAAAAAAAATCAACAAAACAAAAAAACACCAGTTTCTTCGACAGAAGTAAAGAAACAGAACAAAATGGCTGTTGTAACTGCAGATTTTACATTACGCATTCAGACAGGATGTAACGCGCTTTGACGGAGTTTCATTTTCAGGAACTTACTTTTAAAATGTTTAATATCAGAAGATTTGAGATCTAAGGGTAGCGGATTCTATTTGTTAAAAATTTGGTATGTAAACGACCGCTTAAACATCTCGGTATGGTGAATAGGTGGGTCAATACTTTCTTAAAGTATGAACATCTGTACGGTGAATAATTTTATTGTAGAGATAGTTCGGTTTTTTGTTTAAAATAATATTGTGATATAAACATACAGCATGCAGCAACCTTCGATTAGACATATTTAACCAACGAATATCAAGCAGTTTGTGAGAGATATGGTCGAACTTACGTATTCCAAATATTAACCTTAAGCAGGTATTCTGTAGCCTTTAAATTTTTTCAGAGTCAGCGTAAGATAAACAAGGACCATACACAGAGTCACAATAATTAAGTTTAGATAGAACTCATGATTCACATAAAACTTTTCGGAGTTTCCGACTTAAGATAGACCGATTTTGATAAAGCAATCGTAGGGCGTTAAAACCACTGCTGATACATTTATTAATATGTGACGAAAATCGTAACTCTTCATCAATAATTAAGCCCAAGTTTTTTGTTTTTCTAACTAATTTAAGATCAGTACCGTCAACATCAATTTTAATTTGAGATTCTATAAACACTCTGTCCATTTTTTTACAAAATAGCATTAATTTCGATTTGCTAGGATTTAGTATTAATGCATATAACCTTGCAATATCTAAAAGAGATTTTAAGTCTTCGTTTATTTCCTCACAACTTTTATGAATGTAATGTTTCGCTCTGGTTTTAAATGCATTTCAAATAATATATATTATTAGGGCATTTAAAACACCGCAACCAATTTGCAACAATTGGGAATATTCAGCCCGGGCTCGAATCGCCAGTTCCTCGCTGTGCGCGACCGTAGCGTATTAGTGTTTAACGCGCACGTTGATGCGAGAGAAGGAAACGCGATAACATATAAAACCGAATCGGACCGCAAACTCGAGGAGATTGATTCCCGAGAAACTACCTCGACCGCCTGACCCGCTTCCCGCCGGCTCTGGCCGGCGGAGGCCCCGCTATTCGCCGGTCCGATACCAGAAAACATTCTAGTAAGATACCAGTAATTTACTAGAACTTGCTAGAAAATTAAAATCCTGTTCTCTGAACGACGTACCCGACCAGCTTTACTCAGTTCATAATTGTTGTAATTAAATCAAAGTTTACAGAAAATTTGAGGGTTTTACAGCTGATTTGTTTCGAATGACGTAGCCTGAGATCGGGATGCGTAATTCGGAATAATCCGAGGAGAAATAAAACTCCGCTTAAAACGATTAAAAGTCTTGCAGGGTTTGTCATCAATAATTAACATATCTTCGTGAAAGGATAGCACTTTGTTGATTTCGAACAAGCCTGAGATCGGGTTGTACGATTTGTATTACGTTAACATCACTTGAAGCAGTTCTATGTCCCGTAAACTTTTCTAGCGTAACAGAAGGAAATCGCACCTGTCTGAGATCGGGCAGTGCGCTATCCTCATTCCCGAAACTCCGTTAATTTTATTATTTATAAGTAAAGCCGGCTGAAAGTCGTCTTGAATGATTGTAATTCATTCGAAGTCCAGTAACTTATTAGTGGCCCCGCGTAAATTTGGAAGTGGTGTCGGCACCGTAGCTAAATTTAATACTCCATAGGCATTTCCTCCAGATTATAACTCACATATTTTAAAACCCCGTGACCTCGGCACGCGTGCGAAGTATCTGGTATCAGAACCGATAGTCTTCGCCCCCCTTGTGGTTATCAGCAAAGAACCTGCAGCGGTCACACACATGGGTAATCAGAGTAAGGACATCCAGGTGTTATTCGGAAACTAAAGCGGCACTTATTAAACAAAATTATTACACAAAATCCGAGATAACCTAGTACATTCATTAATTAGCGGAATTGACATTTGTTTGTGTTCACAGTATTGCCAGCCGCCACAATCCATATTAGGGAGTTCCAGCGGTTGCTAAACGGTTAGGACCTACGACCCCCTTGCCAGTTGGGTGGCCTAACCGAATCAAGAATCCAGTTAAAATTTTATTTTGTATTTACAATTGCAAATGATATTTATTTTTCCAAGTAAAATCTTATTATGTATATAGTAGTTAATAAATGTATTTCCTGTTGAGTTATTTTTTAAATTAGTCAAAGTAGTATAGTCAAAGTGTATAAGTAAACCGGACCCTGGCCTTAACCAGAAGCTACCATTCATAAGGGCATATATAATTAGTGCTACAGGTTAATTTACAAAACTAAGTATAAACCAGAAATTTTTGTAAATCCCCAGCTAGCATTACATGAATATTACAAAAATAGAAATGTTTATATACCTGCGTATCATCAGCATATAAATGAGGAGAGGAATATTTAAAACAACAGACAAAGCGTGATGTATATAAAGAAAAGAGTAAGGGCCCTAAGATCGAGCCTTGAGGTACTCCTACTGTGACATCTACAAATTCGGGGATGTTATTTTTGTAAAAACCCGCTTGGCATCTGTTAGTCAGGTAATCAGACAAGAGTGAAATTGCATTCGGTTCTAAACCAAAGTGAGAGAGAATATATAGTAACACGGAATGATTGATTGTATCAAATGCCTTAGTAAAAACGAGTAAAACTAGAATAGTTGCCATTCCACGATCAAGTGCCCTGAAGATGTCATCAGTTATTGTAAGAAGAGCACTATTGCAGCTATAACCCGTTCTAAAACCCGATTAAACCTCCGGTAGGATGTTATTTAATTCAATATATTTACGTAATTGCGTATCCATGACTTTTTCGATAATTTTTGAAAAAGGTGGTAATATGCTAATAGGGCGCAAGTCTTTGAAATGTTTTGGTGTATTTCCTTTGGGAATTGGCATAATGTGAGATTTTTTCCAAGTGGTAGGAAAACAGAATTAGAAAAGCAAAAATTTATGATATGACTTAAAAAGGGTAATATAAACGGGACACATATCTATATTGATTCCGTCAGATCCAATAGCTTTAGTGTTTATTGAATTAATTACTTTTAAAATGTCAATTTCATCAACCGGCGAAAATTTAAAGTAATTTTGCAGATCTGGATTCAAATCTTCATAAAACGGAGTTATATTATTAATTTGTGTGTTTAGCTTAGGAACTGATTTAATGAAATAATTATTAATTTGGTTGCAGTCGGACAGATGACTTGGAAGTTCAATGAGGTTGCTATTTTTTCCAATATTTAAAAGGCGCAGATCTTTCTAAATAACGTGCATGTTTTTGTTTTTAAACTGTGTTTCAAAGTAATCCTTTTTTTCTTGTCTGCACACTTGTGTTGTTAGATTGCGCAATTCTTTATAGTGGTGCCAAGCTTCTGCTGTTCTGGTAAGTTTGAATGGTGAGAGAGACTTATCTCGCTGTTTCATTAGCAGTTTTAAATTCTGAGTGATCCAAGGCGCCTGAGGTTTTGATATACGCTTAGTAATTAACGGAGCATGGATTTCAAAAAGTTTTAAAAAAAAGTTAAAGTTGCACCTTTTAAGCTACGTCTGATTGGTCATATATTACGCCAAGGAATGTAGATTTTGTAGAATTGTGTCGGACGTGACACTTCCCAAGGAATTCTGCAGAATACTAGATCGTGGTCAGATAGCATTCTCTCATGAGCCAAGTTTCTTTCAAAAGCCCCTCCAATTCCAATTTTCGAATTGTGTTTCCTTATCAGTCTTTTTGGGCCATTTCGATATATTGTGTAGCTAAAGAATAGTTGCCTTTGTGAGATTTCGTTTTGAAACGAGCTTTAATGGGATTATTTCGCGGGCATCTGGCTTGGAAATTCTGTTGTCCTGCGTTTTAAGCCTTCCGTGGTTGACGATGCAATCCCCGGAGAAGTTATTTTTGCGATTTCCTAAGCCTTAAGCTTAGCTTGGATTTTACCTTGGCGATCACATGTTTTTCTTTTGCGAAGCTGAGCCAGAACACCTAGGGTATGCTTCCTTAATAATATTAACTTAGACAAGCAATCCAGTGAGACAAAAATCTCATTTAAAAAAACAAAAAAGACCGTTTTTCAAATAGAACGCGTATTAAATAAAAACTGTACCCAGACCTGGAAGGTGTCAAAATGGTTGCCTAACCGATCGAGGTTTTAAGGCGCAGAGGGTCGCAGCTCCGTTTGGCTGCTGAAACAGTTTTTATTTAATAGGCGTTGTATTTGAAAAACGGTTTTTTTGTGATTTCTCGAAAACCGGAAGTGTCACGTGACTGAAATTCGGTTCCTGACCTGGCATGACCATTCCAAACATATAACTTTCATAACTTTTTTCTCTATCTCTTACGGTTTGGCTGCTGAAACTGAATCCCGGACGGACCAGCGTCCCGGACAAGTCTATTATATATATGGATACTACGGTATGATAACTCTTTTAGCTCGATTTGTACGACCTCCATTTTTTTGCGTTGTCCATTTGTACGGCGTCCATTTTCGTGGCCCCCTTGTGACCCCTTATCATCGGGCGAAGATGGCCCCAGCTGCTGCCTTGAATTTGGCGAGCACGAAGCTTCTCGCCTACATTTAGCGAAGGTAGAAGCCCCGGCGTAGCCTCCTTCATCGTCTCCATTATCTGCAGGTTGTTAGCCCTGCGCGAACCTTGTTTAAGCACGCACCGCTGCTTATCGGACCTTCCGTATGTGTTTTCTGCAGCCTGGAGAATTAGAAGGTCGGTCGTATTTATACTGTTTTGGGCTACTTGAAACTTGTGATCCGTTTTCAACATGTTTTGTTGTGACTGTGTTATTTCGTATCCGGAAAATGATTGAATGCTTGTAGTTTGTATTTTATGCGCTTTACTCACCTTTTGAGGCAGTTTAGGTATTTGTTTTAATAATTTTGGTGCGGTAGTTCATTCCATTTAGCTTTTGAGGTTAAAGTCATTAAGATCGGTAGCGCTTCACGCTCCGGTCAAGTGTTGATACCTTTGAACTCTGTGCGGCATTTGCATGATAAGGTTTTGACCCGTTTTTGATCGTCACGATTCGTTAGTGACATAACATTCGGTTGAATTCAACCTCAGTATACGTCCCCCAACTGCAAGTAATTTAATGTAAGTTTCGCTTGCGACATTTTAATGCAGATTGAAAAGTTGCTCTAGCCAACTTTGGTTTTTAAAGCGCTATGATAGGAAGCAATATCTTGAATTCCATGTAGGCGTTTTTTTTTTAATTAAAGGCAAACCTTGCATAGTGGGTAGTTGGGCGAATTCAACTAACCGATCTAAATTTAAGCTGTAATAAATGTGTCATAGCCATAGTGCTATCGACAAGTTGTTAGTCTTGCATTTAGCCATTTGATTAGTCATTATGTGATTCGATCATCCACTTTAATATACTTTAACCTATTTATTTGAGCTACGCTAATATATTTCGTTTATATACCTATATTGATTATTTAGATTTATATGCTAATATTTTGGTGAGATGTAATAAACGCTTTATGATTATTGTGATTTAAATCTGTGATATGCTGATTTGTTTTGACGTATGATATCTTTGTGTGTATTTTAATTGTGTTTGTATTTCTGTTTGCCGCAATTATACTGCCTTGACATCTTTGCCTGCGTATCTGAGTTGTGCCTTTGCCATTACCCTTTTATTTTCAGGTTTGGTTAGTAGCGCCTTCTCTAGTGTACTTTTTGTTTAGCAAAATGCTGGGTTACGTGCTACTTGGAGCCCATATTTTTATTTGTCAGCTAAAGCTTTTGAGTCTTTTGTTTTACCCAAGACCATCTTCGGCTGAGTAGTCGGTTGCCTTAGCTTACTTCTTTTACAGTCGTCGTAACGGTAACAGCTGGTTTGCTATCCAATGAGTAAAATAATTAATTTGAGTGTGGAGAGTCTACAGGTACCTAAATAAATAGCCATCTGTTGTAACAAAATATGTTACATTTAGAAAAATTGCACGCACATACATATTTGGTGTGTGATTACCCATGCGATACGTTGTAACTTGCTGTGAACCGCTCACCAGAGATCCACGGTAGCTTAGGGCTTAAGGCTGAAGCAGCAGGTGTCTTTACTCTGCTACGGCGACAGAACGGTCGCCATAAAGGGCTGCGGTGACGTGGAACTTCGTGTCGCGCCACCAGAAATCATTCAATGGTGAAGGGAAAAGGGGGAAGATAAACGGGTAAATACTACGGAAAAACTCACCATCGATAGCAGGTATGCTGGTACGGGTTGCAGAATAGCTCTTTACCGATAGCGGTTTGGTAGGCTAAAAGGTGCTCAAGCAGTCTCACCACCGATGGTGATTTAGTAAGTTGATAGGTACTATAGAAAAACTCATTACTGATGGAGGCTGGGTAAGCTGGTCAGATTTCTAAGAGGGTTTTTAGAAAGAAGGTATAGAATCAAAACGCACGGACGGGCAGCTAGACTGGCGCGTAGTTATACCGGCGGGCGGCTTTAGAGGAGTTCAGATCTGCTATGGTTGCAGGCTTCGAAGCTTAAACTCTTTCTTGAGGTTTAAGGCTGGCGGCTGATGTGCTAGACCATTGCCGCAGAGAAATAAGTACCTAGTTACGCTGTGTTCTTAACACACAAAAAAGTCGAAAGTAAAACTGTGTGATTTATAAAAAATTGCGTTGTCAATACAAACTCATCACGTGACATAGCATGAATGTTATATAACAAATTTTTAAAAAATGGAATTGGTTATTCGTCTAAATCGGAAAAATGAGAACATCTCTAATTAAAAAAGTCGCTTCGAGCGCTCAAAAAACCTATGTCCTCATATTTAGTTAGCAAACGCGACGCTAATCGCAAAGGCTTTCCATAACGAAGTGCATGCATAGTACGGCAATGCTTCGTATCTCGTAATAAACAATTGTGCAAGTTAACTCAAAATCAAATTAATTAAAGTGACAAGCGAATAACGTGAATAAAATCCAAAATTAAATTAATATGTTCACCTAATAGCAGACCACAAAAATCGTTGATTACTATAAAACATTGAATTACAAATATTGAACCCAAGCCATTTCTGGGACCCCATTATTTTAACATTACTACGACGAGTGTCTTACCTAAATTACAAGCGACTGATGGTTTGAATGAAGCACGCGTGGGAGTTTTAGCAAGTTTTATCGGTGAACTATAAAGACGCCAGGTGCAGATAGGACAATAAATCAACGAAAACCTGACCGAGCCTTAACCAAAAGCTGCAAGTCGAACGACGACGTTCTTTGTAAGTCTTGAAGCAGGTGGTTTCTCCAAGTCCATAGAACAGATGAGCAAGGAGGTTTGAAGCTGATAAAACTAAAAAATGCCTAAAAACGCATTGCTCTTCTTTCAAGTCACGTGACTTCAAATATTTCAACACATACTTGCAGATGACAATAAACCAGTAGATAAATGCAAGCTAACCACAAAAATCTACACATCGCCCAAAAAAAATAAAGATTCGCTCTTAGATTAGCGTAAATACGCATAATAATTGCACCACTATACATATAGAAAGCGACGTCGTAGAGAAGAGACCCATTCTTCTTCTTAAGAACCTGCCGACTGCATCTACTTCCTAAAAGCACCCGAAATCACAGTTTTTGAAAAACCCGGAAGATGTTTGTACCATCAAATTAGACGGGCATAGGCCCAACACCTTACGAGGTACGAAATTAAAATTTGGAAAATTGCCCAAAAATTAAACAAAATAATAATAAGCCTCCTGCTCCACACATAAACGCTTTAAATGACCTTTCAAGAAGCGACATAGTACATATCTTAAATAAAATCGACCAAAAAGACAACTTCACAAAAGAGCAACCGCGTAATGGTAAAAAAGCTAATTTGCGTTATTAAACCCCCTACAGTAAAGCTATTTTGGCACGCGCAATACCAAACAGCTATATACCTCCCGAAAGGCCGACAACGCTATTGAAGGATTTCTGGTCGTCGATATCGCAAAAGAAGCAGAAAACCGAAGAATACAGATATCAGATCTAATATATAACGACGAAGAAAGTTGCCTACACATATCATGATGTCAACAGAACGATGCTCATCTATTTGAACAAGCAGATTATTTTCTGTAATTAGATAGAGGACGATATGCTATACAGTATGTCCTCGAATTGACCCGCGATAAGTATGATAAACAAACAAAGTTTTCGTACGATTCTCATATTTTGCAGTTTAATCCTACTTGATCAAACATAGATTCTCAGTTGAACCAAAGATGACCAAGTTAACACAAGGAGAATCTTTGTAGATAATTATTATATCTGTGGCGAATTCAAACTGGAGACATATTGTAAATGTAAGCTTTCATTTTCCAAGTTATGTATCGTTGATTCCATATTGTTGAATAAATATATTCAACGGGTTAACTACCCACCTAGCCGAGTTACGTACGAATAAGACTAGTATATAATATTGGATTTGTAAAGTTTTGCTCTGGTCAAGTTAAATTTAGCAAGATTACCTTTTTTCAATAGTTGTCCTTAATAGCAGCTCAGTAAGCCAAGAATCCAATAAACTTTTGAGTAAAAATAGAATAAGAATGGGCTCAGTAACATACATATATTAGTCTTTATAAATACAAATCAAAACCTCTAAAATTAATATCAATTAATTATAGAAATTTACTTACACGACAGTAAATAAAAGCTGCATTTAGTTTCGAAAGTCTAGAAACACCTAAGAAGATAAGCGGCCAATGCTGCGTCTTCGATCGGTATCCTACTCTTTGGTAATATGCGTCTTGAATCGAGCTGCTTGCTTCACGGCAGATTTAAGAATTATAATTTATTAGATTAAATATGTACGTCAGTGTCGACAAAGTACGGGGCCAATCGGGAGTTTTAAATGTAAATTTGAAAGTAATTAACACACCACATTTCTACCATTTTAGGGGACTGTGTTAGTGATAAGGTTTGCAATGTACCAATTTATACGCCCACAAAAGCCTTGTGCAAAACAGCATTTATTTTACTTCAAATAGGGTCCAGCTAGTGGCCCGAACGCTTCGCCATCTTATGTTACAAGACCTCCAGCTGCGTTTTCAGGAAAACTGCAGTAATCTTTTCTGAGACCGAAAGAGTGATTTCTGGTCAGGTAGGTCGGTTTCGTGCTTATTTATGGCGGAGATTACATCGCAAAGCTCCCTCTTTCCAAGAATGAAAGATGCCGATGTAGAAGAACGTAGTAACACGTCGTGGGGCCGCTATCTAGGTATAGAAATCGATTTGGGGCGATAGGTCAGGGCACCAGGTACTTTTATTCGACGTTGTCGGTAGAGCTACCGCAACGGTAGTACTGACGTTGTACTTCCAAATCGGGGCCTTAAATACATTTCTCGAGACAGAACCGCTTCGGGAGGGAGAGGGTTATGGATCGGTTTTAGAGGTTTTAGCAGGTAATTCTACCAGAGGTATCACCTTGGCAGGGAAGATAAGTTTAGGACAGTTTTTTTAAAAAGGGCTTTAAGCTCGAACTGCCTTTCACGGGCAGAACATCGCGATTTTATACCCTTCTATAGCGTCTATCAGTTTGGCAAAAGTTCTCAAGCTTTTATAGTAGTTCGAATAGTGGAGGTCGAACAGCAAATGGTGACTGTATTAGACGAAGTTCAAATTTCAAACGCACTGATAGTGTTTTAAAATCAATTTGGGCCGATGTTAACGTTACACGTAGAACTATACATTGTGTAGTTGGTAACGGGCTCTCAGCCTTTAATAATAAAAAGTTCAGATTTAATGTATATAAAATCATAATTTATGTTTATACATCTGTAACGCTATTTAAATATCTTTTCAAATAATTATAGGCACCTTGTACACGACAAATAAAAGAAGATCGAATAAAATTAAACGAACTTGTTTTCGTTTAGCCTTTTTAATTTACAAATAATGCCCACTCTCATTTGGTTGAGTATCGGGCGCGTTAATAAATTATGGCTAACTGAATTATTAATCACATAAAACGACATAGAGTTTAGCGACAGCCAAAGCGATGCAACCCGACGTCGCTTCGCCGCAGTTACAATATTCTGGCATATTATATGCCTTACAACTGCCTTACACGTTACAAAAATGCATCGGGGCCTCTCCGTTTATCTTGTACCATCAGAAAAGTCACACGAGGTTTATACCAGCAAGTAGTAAAACGATTTACAGTGGAATCGCTTTCCTTTTGGTGCTTGCTATAATTATTGTCCATGCTTATAACAGCCATGCTAATGCAGATTTGGAGACTCAAGACTTTCTGTACTGGTTTACACTTACCTACCAAACACAACTTTTTCTTGGCTTGTTCTTTGCAAACGTTTTTGCTCAGAAGTTTTATGAAAAAAATATAATAAAAATGTTAACAGATACCATATTTTTGGAAAAGAACATGTACAATTTAGGCATTGAAATTAACAATTATTTTATTAGGACATATGTTTCAGTATGTGTAACTCTAAATTTTGTAGGATTGGTAATATCATATTTATTTTATATGAAAAATTTAGAAAGCTGGCGGAATGTAATAATACATCTCGTTTACATTATAACTAGCACGTATACTTCTTCCGTGAAAGTTTTCATAATAATTTGGCTTTATTCGCTTTCAACTAGGTTTAATCAATTAAATAAATATCTTCAGAAGACAGTACTAAATTGTGTAAACCCGAATGTAGATGTTAGCAAGATTTCGAAAGTGTTTATGGAACTTTGTAGAATAACAAAATCTTTTAATAAAATTTACTCTTTGTCATTACTATTATGGACAGCTACCGGCTGTTCTCTAATAGTATTGCAGGTGTATTATTTGTTCTGTACGCTGAGGGACCAGCAAACTGTTGATATTCGAACGTGTTCGCTTTTTACATTTCTAACTGTATACTTTGCTGTAGAAGTCGTCGCTTTAATACATCGCTGCGCCGCTATCGCTAAACAGGTTAATATTTTAGCTATAATTTTCTTCCTTTTACGATTGTGCCTTCATGTGGTTAAATGTTTTTCTTATCTGGATAGCTTCAACAAAGCCTGTCAGGAAGGGCATTAAGCACTGTTAATATACAAGTTGAATTGTGGCCAGCTTAATAAGTTTGATAAATCACAGTTCATAGTCGTGATGTCACCGTTAGGGCCATTTTCCCATATAAAACTAAATTGAATAGCGGTCAGCTCCAATTCTCGCCAAATATTTTACCCTGTGATTTTGTGTGTTCAATATACATTATTATTTTTACCATGTATCTGCCTGTACTCTCTACACCTGTATGTAGATAACTTTAGAAGCAAATTAAATGTTAATAGGTAGAGGTAGGGTAAATGTGCAACTGCAACGATTTCAACAGCATCCCTACGCCGATGCCGTTTCCTTTTGGGTTAGAGGACGCCATTACGTTCCTCCCAAATTGAATTAGACAAAAACACCTACGATTTCAGCTGTAGCTAGTTTTGTGCACTTTTGGCTTGCTTGCTTGTTGTCTAAAATTAATTTTTAAGTGTAACGGAACATGAACTGCTGTTGCCTGATTATGAAGAACTAGTTTTTCTACTAGTTAGTGTATCATGAGGCAACATGCGTCTTTTTTTCTAGGTATCCCGCCAAGAAACACCTGGAATAATATGGAAAATCACATTACATTTGCTTTTTAATTTCAGGCAAATTCCATAAAAAGTACTCTTCTGAAGCTATCAGTAAGTGCCAATACCAAATGGAGAAAAGAGGTAAATGCTTTGGTTTGTGGGTATATATTTCGTTATTATGACGGTTTTCAAATACAGGTAAACGCGTTTTCCTTACAACTTCTGCATGATGACGTCGAAATTACAACTGCAGGCTTCTTCACCATCGAAACGCCTTTAATACAAACTGTAAGAAGATATCGCATATTTATTTGGAATCCAAGAAACTTCTATATTTATTTCATCTAACAGCATTTCTTTTAGGTGGTTGGAACTGGAGCTACATATTTAATTATTCTCATTCAATTCCACCTAGCGATGCAGTAATTAAACTAATCAACTTTTTCAACGTTCATGTTACGTATGCATTTGTAGATAGAAAATATATTGTTTTTAAAAACTTATGTAGTTACTCAATCCTTCCTATTTTATCTTACGGTGTAAGACTGTTGGGGTGCCTCTTCTCACTGTTTCTTTCAGTATTCCCCATGTCTCGTGAGTTTTTTTTATATTTGTCCATTGTCTTAACCTTCTTTGACTCCTTGTTTCCACCTCAGGCTCCCCTTCATATCGCTGTCCTTCACCTCTCGTCTTTCATCCAATGCCGGTGCTATAGCCATCTCAATTGTGCTTCCTCAACTACATCTTGCACCTGTTTGATAGCCAGTTCTTGCATTTATCTATTCTTGTTTTCCCAGTCATCTTTCTTAAGATCTTTATTTCAGTACCTGGCATTTATTTTTGAGCTTTCTAGTCAGTGTCCATGACTTGCCTGCCAAGGTTATTACTAGTACTACCACTATTTGGTATACTACTGACTTTCTGTCTTGAAATTGTTTCCTTACGCTTGGAACAGTCTGCTGGCAGCACCTATTCTTTGATTTATCCCTTCTTTCATGTTCATCTCCTCACTAATCACTGTCTTGAAGTATTCCTTGCGCTTGAAATAGCATGTTGGCAGCGTGTATTCTTTCATTTATCCCTTCTTCAATGCTCATCTTTTTACTAATCACTGTACTAGCACTGTCTTTAAATATTCCTTGCGCTTGGAATAGCCTATTGACAACGTCTATTCTTTCATGTATACCATCTTCCATGTTCATCTCTTCACTATTCACTATACTAGCACTGTCTTGAAATATTTCTTGCGCTTGGAATAGCATGTTGGCAGCGTCTATTTTTCCATTTATCCCTTCTTCCATGTTCCTCTCTTCACCTATCATTTCCAAATTTTTGCTTTCTAAGCTTATCTAGTGCGTTTTATCGCTTGCCGATAACGCAACTGTTTTTATTTGGCCACCTTTCTTTGCATATTCCTATTCTGCAGCTCTTTGTTGCATAGGTACTTCGCTATGGTGTTGCAGCTGCTGCTCTATGTTTCCCATTACTAACATGTCGTCTGCGTATCACAACGTTGTGCATTTTACCGGTCTCCTTTTAAATATCCCAAGGTAACATGGTTTTATCAACGGTATCTAAGCATAATCGATTGTGTTGTTCTTACATGGTTGTTCTCACTTGTGTGATGCAATTTGCATTTCTAGAAAGCCCAGGTGTAATTGTTTGCTGTACCTAATCGTGTTGTGTACTTCTGTTTACCCTAAATTCGTATTATCGTTCCCCCAGCTGGTGTTCTATTTTCTTAGTTTATTTTCTAAGATTCTGGTATACACTTTGACAGGTACACTAGCGACCAGGATACCTTTGTAGTTTATTTGTTTATCTCCTTTTTTGTAGATTGGCACTATTATCGATATTCTCCAGTCTGTTGGAGTATATTGCTGCGTCACTATTTTAGTGATCAGGTAGTACCATTTTCCAGCTTCTCCCACCAATTTTACTATTTTCGGTTGCATCTAGTCTTTCCATTGCAGTAGCTAGTTTCTCGCATTCTGTTTCGTCCCCAGTCAGTTGGTTTTTGAGTTCTTTGTTGGGCTGCGTCATGTGTTCTATTAGGAGATTTTAGAAATGTTGTCTTTACCTCGCCATTATCCGTTTCTTTTTTGTTTGTGTTGTCCGCTTTACATCCTTTAGAAATTTTAGGATTGTTTCTTTCTCTTTCCCTTTCCTCAAGTTTTTCACCATATTGAAGAAAAGCTTTCATTAAAGCTGTTCTTTATAGTTTGTTCAACTTTTCCCAATTCCTAGCTTCTCCTTCATTAACTGCATCTTTCGCCTATTTTTTTTATTTTGAATTCTTCATATGCAGTCTGATTTCTCTTTATTTTTTACTTAATCCCTTGTTTGGTCTCCCCAGTCCACTACACTGTTCTTTTTTTTTGCTGTCCACCAATTTTTATTTTGCCACAGGTTTCCTTGATAGTAGAATCAAGGCACCATTTCAATTGCTTTTTAATTTTTTTTCTGGGGAAAATAAATACTTGCTTTAATTTACAACTGGTTAGTAATGGTTTTATCTTGGATAAAGTGCTGTACTGGACGTCAAATGCTTTTGCAAGTGATTAAACGAAAATGTAAACGATTTCGAAAGTGTAATAAATTCCATATTAGTGAACAATTAGTCTGTTATTGTTCCTGTACTATTATAATTTCTTTGTCCCCGAGTAAAATGATTCTAATTATTTTTCAAAAATATTTGTCAAGTGTATGTTATTAGTTCCTTATTAGTTGATTATTAACCAAATATAAAATACAAGTTAGTATATTTGTACAGATTCGCACGGTTAATTTGTATAAGTATAGCAACTTGCAAATTATTGGCAACACGTCTGCTATTGTCTGTACTCTATCTGTCGAACAATTTGAGTTCTCAGAAAGCAGACAAAAAGATGTTTAGATGCTTTGCATACACTTTAAAAGTGTGTACAGTTCTTAATTTTTTACATTTATTCTCTAACGGGATGACAATTTGTCAAAAATTTTCAAAAATTGCAAATTCTACAGAAACCGTACAAAATTGAGCGTTAGATAAAGAGACAATTTTTTTAAATTTTAAGCTGAATTCAAAAATGTAATAATATACCGGATATTCTATTAAAATTGGAGTTAATAAAAAAAGGAAAGGAAACAAAAGAAACCCATTTTAGAGGTATTCAACTGGAAAACATCCTATCTCACATAAATGCACATTAAAAACGTAATAAAAATATAAAGTTTAAAAAAAATCGTTAGAACCGTTTTTGAAAAAACGAAAAAAAAACTGAAAAATCACAAGAGTAAACACCATACTTCCGGTTATGCGATTTTCTTCAAAAGCTTGCTGTCGCATCTAGATGGTACACAAAACTTAAATGTGAAGTTTCAACGCCATACCTCTTTTCATTTTTGAAATATTTTGTTCACAAACACACACACAGACAGACAAGCAGACCAATGAACTAAAACATGTTTTTTGGGTTCAGGGGACTCTAAAACGTGAAGATCTGTTAAAAACCCAATTTCGAATTTTTGGGGTGAATCCAATACAATACAGATTTTTTTTACTCTTTGTGTTGTCAGTAGAACCGGTATTTGATTTTCAGTGACGGTGTTATTGCCGCTTCCTGCTGTATCTGGAAGATGTTTTCACAAGCTTTTACTTTCAATGCTTTGCGTGGCGTCCCTTTTTGCTTAGGCGACACACACAGTTCGCTTACTGGCAAGCGACTGCTTCCCGAGCTGCTGTTCGAGCACCAGTTGCTTTGTTCTATTAATAAAAGCATGCAGCACTGTATTATCTGCTGTCCGCGCACAATCTCCCGCGTGAAACTCATATGTTTTAAATGTACAATACGTCTTAAGCTAATTGATATATTATAAGAAATACAGTTTAGTTCTATTCCTTGCACAATAATAGTTAAATAACGGGGATGATTTTTAGATACAAAGGTAACACGAACTGAACCGTTACAATGTTTGAAGGGTATGGTATGGTATAGTTTCAAAGATATTTGTGAAAAAAATCAAGTATCATTATATTAAACGATTTTTATAACAGCTGTTTAAAAGAAAATAACCGTCAGCTCAAAAATGTAGTAAGTACTTCTTGGCAGTAATGAACTACTTGCATTCATTTTAAAGATGTAATGTAGATTTAAGCAACTGTGGTTGTTTGGAACACGTTGAAATGTGTTAAAGTTATTTTGTTCGTCAATGCACTATTGTACTATTTCTACAACTTTGTGTGCAGACAAGAAAAATGTTCTGAAGGTAATTATATTTATGAAAGTGAAGTGAGTACGCAACTGTTTCTAAACTTTTTAGTTGCCCAAATTATAATTTGGAGAAAACGTTTCAATCATTTCTCTTGGTAAACAAGAGAATAATTGACGGTTAAATTTAGCTTTTCATAAATACCCTATAGACGGACGTGCTGTGTAAATCAACCTAATATATACGGTAACGTGGTTATAATTACTCTAATAGCCATATGGATTTTATATTTATTCTCAAACTTAATGTAACATGAACAACAAAAAGTAGTATCTGATCGAAAACGTGAATTCGGCGAATTTGTTATTTTTCGATTAATTATGACTACGAATAAAACATACTCTTTACACTTACAAAAATCTATTTAAAATACAATGTCGCTTCAGTTTACAATTTTTCCAAAGAGAAATAATGATGTATTTGCTGTTATTATGCCTAATTTTTTAAAAAGCAACAAGCATTCAATATTCTCGTTATGCTCTAAAAATACCCGAATAGTATAAGTAATAGGCTATTGATTGTCAATTTGGTTAACACGAAAAAATATTATGCCGTTGGTATAATTTCAACATAACTAAATGGTAGGACTTATACTTTCAGGGCATTTGTCAAGTTATCGAGAAGATTAAATTCTTATTAATCTTATTAATTTATTACTCTTCAAAAAAATATGTATCTATATGTTCAAGTTCTTCTTTTCTGCTATGTATTGTGTATTTCCGCTTGTGTTATATGGCAAATAAATAATTATAGATAATTAGCTGAACGCGCTTATATGTATATAGACAGAGTTCTCAGTCTAGCTCTTTTAAATGGAACTGTAAGTAAATTGAAGTAAGTAAACATCATGAGTGTCTTTGTAGATTTAAAGGTTTTCCGGGCAACAACAAATAATTCATACCGAAAGAAATATGTGTTATTTCACTAAAAGGCGATAAAATAGGCCATTTATTGCTTAATCCACCTTTCCCACATACTCAGTTAAACAAAAATCGAAGACGCGAAGCATTTTATATCGAAAGGAATTCACATGAAATTTCTTGGTATAGTGGATTCATAAGTTCTGAACAGTTTCAAATCGAATTAGAGTGACGAGAAAAACAAGTGCTCTAGTTTCTAATGAAAAATATTATCAATTTGGAAGACTGTGATTGTCCCTTACTTCGACGTTTGTCAACACCGAATCAATTTGTGAAATGCAATTATCACAATTGTTTATCATCTCCAACCTGTGCATTCGAGAACTATATAGTGTTGACATTTTATTGGCCATGTTTATTCATTATAAATATTATAATGAATTCGTTAGAAATAACGAAAGGAATTCCATCGAATAAAGATCATCACAAGTATTTCATTTCAATCCATAAAACGATTTGAATTCTTTACGTATTTAAGTTGATTCACATCTCTGTTAGTTTTTGAGATCCCACTACTGGGACTTTCGTTATATACACTGTAAATAACACACAAACACATCAACTATTTAAGTATTTTTATCTACGACAGTGTGTAAAATTGACTTTTAGTTGGCAGTTTTAAGTTTGTAAAATGACTGTTTAATAACAAGGTTTTATTAATTACGTCGTCAGTAGCAACGTGTTTAAAAGCTTTCATTAGGCACGTCGGCAGTAGCAACGTGTTTTAAAATTTTTAATCAAGGAAAAATCGACCGTTCGCTGGTAATCCTAATTTACATTTAATTTTTTTTTTAATATTTACCGTGTTTTCTAGATTCTATCGTAGATAAAATATTGTAAGATACACAGGCGTAAAGCATCTTTAGTCACTCGCTCACTCGCGTTTTAACTCTGCCCCACTCGTGACTAAAGACTAGCTTTACGCACTTGTATCGTAAATTACTATTGTAGTTTATTTTCTAAAACACAAAAAAATATTAAGTCCCAAAATAAATTATTAATTAATAAGTTCGTTGTTTAGTTAGACTTTCATTTTTAATTTTGACTTTATTGTCTGCACTTACTAACTGCAATTATGCATGAATCTTAAACTTGTCAACTCGAAACAAAATCACAGTAACAAATAGAAATATACATATCCTTCATTTTAGTAATAAAAACAATAGTTAATTGCAAATGTTATATTTTCGGTTAATCTATTTATACCGGGTGCCCAACTTAAATGTACTCTGCTTTAAGCAGGTGAGTATGCAACACGCATTTCATTTCAATGGCGAATTGTGTATGTGTTGCATACTCACCTGCTTAAATCTGCGTACATTTATGTTGGGCACCCTGTATAGCCACACACTGAAACATAAAAAAGCGAATTACAAAATTATTGCTGTAAGATTATTTCAATTATTGATCAAAAGTTGTTTCATTTTTAACAGGTGCAATTATAAATGATTTTGGTGTATATTTCAGTAGATCAGTAATTAACACTTTACCAATATCTTAGTTTATCATCTTGTTAGTATTCAGGCATCTGGGATTTATGGCATATGCATTTTTAGTATTATTCTCAAAAGTTCTTGTGCTCACGTGTAACTAAAGCGAAAAGTGTTAGCAACTATAATAACTGCACACACCCGATTTGAAAACAAATCTTTTAAGTTTTACAATTTTATAAACAATACTTTACTAGAATATGAATTGAGAAAAAATTTTATTCAGTATATTTTTTCCGTCAAACGACTTCAGTCAAATCGTTATCTTTCTTAATTATAATAATTTGTCGTTCGTACTTTCTAAGTTCAAATATAAGTAATAGCCAATTTACATCTCATTAATGCTTTATTTATTTATTAAGGTTAAAATAAAAACTACTAGTTATGAAATATCACTCAGAAAAGTTGAATTAGTTCCAACAAATTTTAATCGCACTAACTTTTTTGTAAATATACAATAAAGCATTTCGTAAACATAAATAATAACGAAACCAATATGTACCTGGAAGTTATTCCCTATAAGTATTTTTTGCAGTAAATCAGTGATTGTATGTAATACAATATTACGTATACCTTTCATTCCTCTCTTTTATTTAATACAGTTGTTGTGGTCACAAATAATAACTGTAATAAGTCACATATTATTGTATTGTGTTTTTTTATTATTCAAATTAACTGATGGATTGTATTTTGTATATGCAATAAATGATTGAGGTTATGTTATTTTTTACATATTATTTAGGAATATATATTTGTAATTGTCAAAAATATATTTATACACATACACGTATTCTAGAAACATAATAATTATAAAAAAAGATTTTTTACCTATAAAAATATATTACATTTACAGTAAATGCATATGTTCAAAACAAGACTTACGTAGTAGTCTTACACACCTATCATTATTAGCTCTCCTCTGCACAGCACGAGAACGCCCCAAGCTCCAGGTCTGCCCCAGCCGCTCACGACCAGAGTGTCTCTGCCAATTGTCATCTATTCTGCTCCAAGTCAACCACCAGTAGAGATGGGCGCGTGAGTGAGTATTCATTCACGTCAAGCACGTTTCACGCTTGCTTTAAACACTTACGTTCCCGCACGCTCACGCTCACGTTCAGTCACGTTCACGGCGTGACCCGCCACTCACGACATGACCGCAACTTTTATTTCAAAATTCAAATTCAGATAGAACATAATGTTCAGTTTTAAAACCACTGAAAAACTGTAAAGGGCTTTACCCAGAACTTTTCTCGTAAGTGGACATTGTAACACTAAATAATCTGAAAAATCAAATAACGCTAGGGGTAAAAGTAGCTTCACGTTTCTAATAAATTGCATACATTTTCAACTAAAAATAATATTACCGGTGATCGAATTCGAAGGGCAGGCGTATGCGATTCCAGCGTTTTGTGGGATATTGCTAACAAATGCGCTATTCCTACATACGCTACAGAGCACTTCTTGTGTCAGTGCATCCCGGCTGCTGTAAATAGAACCTTAGAATAGAAATAATTATTAATTCCCAGGTAGGACGCCATTGACTGTACACAGTACACACAGCACATATGCGCATGCGCAGCTTCATCTTTAGATCTTTCACATAAAAAGGCAGCGGGTGGATTAGGCACCCTGCAATTTTTTATTCATTATAAAATATTTAACTTGAAATTAACGTGAAACGTAAATCACGCCTTTTGACTCTCGTTCATGTCCCGATTTTCTAATATTAGTCACGTTTACGACGTGACCCAGCGGGACCCGACTGTTTTCATGTCAGACGCCCATTCCTAACCACCAGATCCGCCAAGTACGTGAGAAGCTCCGCACCGCGACAAGACTTTGCCTGGACACGATCGCCAGGTCTCAGAAGCTCTCTGGCCCGCCGCTTCCTGCACCACTGGTCGACTGCGCTTCTCCGAATAACCGCCCATCATCAAGCCTCACCAAGAAGCTCACCATCGCCGTCACCGCATACTACACTGGCCACCCATGGCCCTACGTCTCGCCCATCGAGAAGCCCTAGCTGTCAACCACAATATTAATCTTAGCAGCTCCACCTCGACTATTCGGCTACACCCTTTACTGCTGAGCTAATTGGGTGAATATAATTAAAATGCCATTCTTGACAGCGGTCTCGCCTTTTCACACATGAGACCTTAATAAGGGAACTAATAACACACACTTTGCAAATATTATTGAAAAGTAATTAGAATCATTTTACTCAGGGGCAAAGGAATTATAATAGTACAAGAATAATAACAGACTAATTGTTCACTAATATAGAAATTATAACGCTTTCGAAATCGTTTACGAAATTTCCTTTTGATTACTTGCAAAAGCATTTAACGTCAAGTACAGCACCCTTCCTAAGGTAAAAGAAAACAGATTAATTATTTCTTGGTGTCTTATTTACAGAAAAAACAATTACTAACCAGTTGAAAATTGAAGCAAGTATTTATTTTCAATAGAAAAAACAATTAAACAGCAATTAAAATGGTACCTTGAATCTACCCTTTATTGATTTCAATATTACGTCTTCCAATTCCTCTTCTAGTTCTTAATCTATTATTGTCAGCCAAACATTTTATTCCAGCCTCTCTTGGTAAAGTGTTCTGCTTTTTCCAGCAGTCTAAAACTCCTTATTTTTGCTTTAATTTCTTTCTGTTACATTTTTACTTTGATTTCTGATACGCCTTTCTACTTGAGTACCACTAAATAATGGTCGGAGTTTAATTCCGGGCCTCTCCTCACCTTCAAGTCTTTCATCGCACTTCTAGTTATTAGAAAATAGTCTATTATGGACTTTTTTCTATTTCTTACCTCTCTTTTGTATTTGTGTAGTTCTTGAGTCGTTTCTTCTACAGACTGTAAAGTTTCGTAATTTTAGCAATTTTACTTCTAATTTAATGCTTGAGATCAAGTTTGATTACTTTACGTTATTAATTACTTCTCGCGGATAGTAGCTCTAGTCCATGGTTGTCAACAGCTAAAGTAAGAAAGTCTAGTCGAAATTATATAGGTGTTTATTTTGTTTAACTAAGTTACAAGTTATTGCATACCGATACAAAATGAACCGGTATTTGGGAAATACTCCACAAATGTATTTCGGGATCATGATTTTGGTCGGAAATTGTTTTACTCAAGATTTGTTGTTTTTTGCAACGTCCATTGATCAAATTCCCGAGCCAAAAGCGAGGAAATTTGTCAAAAGTTAGTTTGTCTTGTGACATTGCCAAAACAGAAAACGTTCGTAAAACATTTTTACCGTCAAAATATTTTGCCCTTAATACAATATTACTGATAAAAATATGTTATTTCCTCTTGACTTGTTAAAAGGTCGTTTACTGTCAACTGCACTGACTCGGTAAATGGGTCTTTACAGGTACGGTGTCTATAAAATGTTGCCATCGCGACTTTACAACTACCTTGTTTTCTAATAAACACATCCTTTCTTAATCACTAGTATTAATTTGTAGGATTTTCAGCAAGAGAAAATTTGGGTTCGCTGGATTACAGGGCTCGCTCCTACGTCGCTCATGCTGCAAATTATCCAGCTCGCCTAAAAAGGTTAATTTACTGAACTTTGCACGTAATAGTTATTTACGTGGCAAGTTAAATAGGCGAGCCGGATAATTTGTAGAGAGAACGATGTAGGAGCGAGCCCTGTAATCCGGTAAGCCCCAATAAAGGCTAATTGCAAGCGACCCGCGTACAACGTTTTATTTCCTCTTGGGGAACATCCTAAAAGTTAATATTAGTGATTAATGAAGCATGTGATTATTAGAAAACAAGGTGCTTGTAAAGTCGCGATGGCAGCATTTTACAGGCACC